>CAUYTI010075058.1:0-18203 GCA_963575145.1 Galago senegalensis | reverse complement strand
TGGCATCACAGCTCACAGCAACCTCCAACTCCTGGGCTCAAGCGAGTCTCCTGCCTCAGCCTCCCAAGTAGCTGGGACCACAGGCGCCCATCACAACGCCTGGCCATCTTTTGGTTGCAGCCATCATTGTTGTTTGGCAGGCCCGGGCTGGGGATTCGAACCCGCCACCTTAGGTGTACATGGCTGGCGCCCTAGCCGCTTGAGCCATCGGTGCCGAGCCTGTAGATAGAATTTTTTCCAGGTGGAATCATGTTCAATATATAGGGGATCCCAAAAGTCTCCACACAGGAGGAAAATGTGAAATTGTAGCTAAACATACCTTCATTTAAGAAAATATTCTTAGGTGGCTCTTCTGGCTCAAAGGAGTAGGGCGCCAACCCCATATGCCGGAGGTGGCGGGTTCAAATCCAGCCCTGGCCAAAAATTGCAAAAAAAAAAAAATGTTCCTTAGAAAATATTTACACAATATTCTCTCCTCGTTGCACACCACTTTCCTAAATTTCATAACGAATATTTTGCAAATAAAGGTCCACATTTTTCTCTATGTCTGGCAACTTTGGGGATACCCTGTACTTTTGGGGGTGCTGTGCGATGAAATTCTTGATGAATGTTTGGGAATCAAGAAGTTCTTTCACGATCAAATTGCTTAGCATTTACTCAAATTTGACTTCTATTCTCATCTTATACAAACAAGGGACGATGGTATTTTTTTTTTTTTTTTTGAGACAGAGTCTCAAGCTGTCCCCCTGAGTAGAGTGCCGTGGCATCACAGCTCACAGCAACCTCCAACTCCTGGGCTCAAGCGAGTCTCTTGCCTCTGCCTCCCAAGTAGCTGGGACCACAGGCGCCCGCCACAACGCCCGGCTATTTTTCAGTTGCAACCGTCGTTGTTTGGCGGGTCCGGGCTGGGGATTCGAACCCGCCACCTTAGGTGTACATGGCTGGTGCCTTAGCCAGTTGAGCTATAGGCGCCGAGCCAAGACATGAGTATTTCAAAATGAAAGCCCTCTGCCGAGGCAGCGTACAGTTGGTATGATGAAGAAATGTGCTCACTGACACAGAGGGTCACTTGCTTAGGAAAGTGTCCCAGGGGATTGGGTTTTTCAACATCCCTGCCCTTGGTTCACACGTCTTTGTCCCCAGATCTGCTGTCTTTTCATTCATGACAAAAGCTTGGCAAGACCATCTTTGCAAAGACAATTTCATTTTTCTTCTGAAGCTCAGCCAGAATTAGCCCAATGCTTTGGAGGAACCAGACTTCAATGTGTTGAGCAGCACGGCTCCTGTTTTGCCCAATGGGCATGGACTCTCTGATCATCTCTATGTTAACTCTTCCTTCCACCTCCAATTCTCTTTATCATGGTAAAATATACATAACATTAACCATTTTTCAGTGTATGGTTCAGTGACATTCAGGACCTTCATGTTACTGTGCAACTATCACCATCATCCATCTCCAAACTTTTTCATCTTTTCTTCCTTTCCTTTTCTCTTTTTCCTTCCCTACCCCTATATCCCTTCCCTTCCCTCTGTCTCTTTCTTCCTCTCTGTCATCCATCTATCCACTTTTTTGTCCTTCCCCTTTCTTTCCCTCCCTCCCACTCTCTCTTTCTTTCTCCTTCCTTCCCTCTCTCCCTCCTTTCCTTCCTTCCTCCCTCCCTCCCTTCCTCTTTCTCTCTCTCTCTTCCACTCCATCATTCATCCATCCACGTTTTTGTCCTTCCCCTTTCTTCTCTTCCTCCCTCTCACTCTTTCTTTCTTTTTGCCCTTCCTTCTTTCCTTCCTTCCTTCCTTCCCTCCTCCCTTTCTTCCTCCCTCTTCCCCTCCATCATCCATCCCCTTTTTGTTCTTCCCCTTCCTTCCCTCCTCCCTCCCTCCCTTTTCCTTTATTTCTTCCTTCTTTCCCTCCATCTTTTTTTTTATCCTTTTTTTTTTTTTTGACACAGAGTCTCACTCTGTTACCTGAGTGCTGTATTGTCATCATAGCTCAAGTAATCTCAAACTCTTGGGTTCAAGTGATCCTTCTGCCTCAGTCTCCCATGTAGCTGGGACTTCAAGCATGCACTACCACACCTGGGTAGTTTTTCTATTTCAGGGTGGTCTTGAACTCCTGACCTCAAGCAACTGACTTGCCCTGGCCTTCCAGAGTGCTATAATTACAGGAGTGAGCCATAGTGCCTGGCCCTATTTCTTTTTTTAAATTTCAGAATATTATAGAACTTCCTTCCCTCCTTCTGACTTTTTACTTGTTTTTTTGAGACAGGGTCTTACTCTGTCACCTGGACTAGAGTGCAGTAGCACAACTGTAGCTACCATAGCCTCAAACTCCTAGACTCAAGCAATCTAGCAATCCTGCTGCCTTGGCCTCTTAAGTAGCTGAGATTACAGGCAAGTGCCACCAAAACTGGCACTTTTCTACTTTTTGTAGAAATGGGGATCTCACTCTTTTGCCAAGGATGGTCTCAAACTCATGGTCTCAAGTGATCTTCCCACCTTGACCTCCCAAAGTGCTGGTACCACAGGTGTGAACCACCCTGCTCAGCCTTTTTTCATCTTTTAAAAACTAAAATTCTATGCCCATTGAATAAACATTTCCCATTCCTCCCCTCCTCCAGCCCCTGGCAACCAACATTCTACTTTGTCATTATGAATTTGATGATTCTAGGTTCCTCATATAAGTGGAATCATACATTACGTGGCCTTCTGTGACTGGCTTATTTCACAGAGCATAATGTCCTCAAGATTTATCCTTATTGTAGCTGTTACAAAATTTCCTGCTATAGTGTCACAGCTCACAACAATCTCACACTCTCGGGCTTAAGCTATTCTCTCGCCTCAGCCTCCTAAGTACCTGGGACTACAGGCACCTGCCACATAGTCTGGCTATTTTTTGTTGTAGTTGCCATTGTTGTTTAGCTGTCCAGGGCTGGGTTTGAACCTGCCACCTTTGGTGTGTGTGGCGGGAGCCCTTAGCACTGTGCTACAGGCACGGGGCCAATATTTCCTGTTTTTAAAGACTGAATAATATTGGGCGGTGCCTGTGGCTCAAAGGGGTAGGGTGCTGGCCCCATATGCTGGAGGTGGTGGGTTCAAACCCAGCTCCGGCCAAAAAAAAAATACTGAATAATATTCCATTGCATGTATAGAACACATTTTGTTTAACCATTCATCTGTTTTTGGACACTTCCACCTCTTTTAAAAAAAATTTTTTTTGAGACAGAGTTACTGGACTCTGGATAGAGTCACTGTATTGCCCCTGGTAGAGTGCCATGGTGTCACAGCTCACAGCAACCTCAAACTCTTGGGCTTAAATGATTCTCTTGCGTCACCCTCCCAAGTAGCTGGGACTTCAGGCACCTGTCACAATGCCTGGCTATTTTTTGGTTGTAGTTGTCATTGTGGTTTAATAGGCCCGGGCCAGATTTGAACCTGCCAGCCCAGGTATATGTGGCCGGTGCCCTAGCTGCTGAGCTGTGATCACCAAGCCTCTATGCCCATAAGGGTAATTGCTGAATCATACCCTTCTGTAGCAGCCACACATATCGATGCTGGCAGGTTCGAAGAAAAGATGATTTGGAATGTTCTCAGCACAAAGTTATGATAAGTGCTTGAGGTGATGGATAACAAAATATCCTGCTTTGATTGGGACACATTGTATGCATATATCAAAGCATGAGATATACCCTATACCTATGCGTATTTGTTTCAATACAAAAAGGAATGAATAAATAAAATTTAAAAAAATTGACTAGGGTAGGAGTTAATCGAACTTGCACCCAATAGATTTTATTTTGCTCCTGAAATTTTACTAGGGGACGTTTACTTGTGGTGGTCACCAGAGGCTGGGGGTGAAGGTGGGGAGACGATCTCAAAAGGGATATATTTGTTTTGGGTGGTGGAATCTCTGATGATGGGGGTTGTTGGTATGATGGTCATGACCAGTGAGCAACAGGCATAGAGGGCACAGGATACTCTGAGCACCAGGTTTCCAAACTGACAACCCCGGATTCAGAAAGAACAGATGAGTGATGGCATCCTCTATCCTCTCTATAGGGCATACGAGGCCGGATATTGAGTACTCTAATGGGTTAGAATCATCATATTCACTAAGCACGGGGGACAGTCCTCCAGGCAGGGGAGATCCAGGGGAGAATGCAGAGGTTGGAGGACAAAGACTAGGGAGGAGAATGACCTGTGAGGAGGAGTTGTCACAGCCCAGAAGAGGAAAGAGGAGGAGGCTAAGCGGTGAGGAGGAGTCACAGCACAAGGGAGGACAGAAGAGCAGCTGTGAGGAGTCACAGCCCAGGGCAGGACAGAAGAGGAAGAGGCTGACCTGTGAGGAAGAGGAGCAGAGGGCTGAGACAAGGGGGAGGGTTATCTATGAGGAGGAGGAGGTGTCACAGCACATGGAGGACAGAGGAAGGTTTGGTCACAGGCCATGATGTACTGATTGGGGTCCCTGATCTGCACCGTCAGACTTGATTCTTCCAGGTTGTTGAGCCCCTCTCGGGCTCCAGGCCCTTGTCTTGGAATCCGTTTCTCCTGGATGCAGAAGCAGGGTTGCTCTGGGCTGAGTTTGGCTTCCTCTCCAGAGGGTGTGCTGGCTGGCAGGGCTGAGCCCCCCACTCAAGGCCCATGTTGTGGGTGCAGGCAGCATGGCCTCCGTCCTGTAAGCCTTCCAGGCTTGGTGTGCAGGCTTGTCCAGTAATGAGTGTGAGAATACCAGCTTCACTTCAACAAAAGTCAGGATGGGACCTAGCCCAGCTATCAGGGCCTCTAGTTGTTGGGGTCTCAGGGGCCTGGGCTTCCACGTGACCATTGGTAACTAAAGAGAGAACCAACATTTGCTTTTCCTAAACCAATTATCTGCCTCCTCCCTTTTGCCCTGGTGACCAGACAGTGGCTCTGTGAACCTTCTCTCTACAGAGGATTCTGGCTAGGAATGGTGAATGACCACTTTTGGGCTCCCATCCATAGTATCCTACAGCTTATGATGGTATGAATGAGACCCTAGGGTTCCTCCTGTGAGACACACAGCCCCTGGAAGGTCTGTAGTGGGAATATCTTGCTTTCTTTAACACATATATTAGTGGGAAGAAATATGAAACCAGAGGAGGAGTCCTATGGATTAAAAAACGTGGGAGAGAGATAAACAAGCCAGACCATGCTGGATGATGGTGCTCAGGGGGGTTCTTGGCACAGTTAAGAGGGCTGGGCGGGCAGGGGCAGCTCCTGGGGGTTCTGGGGGCTCAATTCCTCCAGGAGGATGTTCATGGGGCTGGCCAGCATGGGTGTCCCCTGTGCACAATCCACTGTCCTGTCCTGGGAGGTTGTGGGGCACAACACCATGCATGCACAGTCCATGTACACACGTGCAGCCATGCACACGCACTCATGCAACCACAAGGCATGCATGCACACATGGATACACACACGCACATATGGAGCCAAACAGGCATGCTTGCACTCACGCAGAAACATGCACATATGTAGCCACACAGACATGCATACACAAGCATGCCTGCCCGTGAAGTCAGACGGGCATGCCTGCACACATGCACATGTGTATACACACATGCACACACAGCATGCAGACACTCTTTGACGCCACTGTGGCTCCCAAGGCCCATGTCCCCAAGGAGTGGGCTCTCTTTTTCACCTTTTCCTCTCACTGGCACTATAGAGTGAATGTGTCCTCCCCCAAATATACAGGTTGAAATCCTCAGCCCCAAGGTGATGGTATTAGAAGGTGGAATGTTTGGGAGGATGATTACATCATGAGGGCTCCCATGATAGGTTTAATGTCTTTAAGAAATGCCAGAGAGACCCTCACCTGCTTTCCACCATTTGAGGACATGAGATGTCGGCCATCACCCAGGAGAAGGTGTCTCCATAGGCCGGGGTACACAGTCGAGGACACAGATCCCTGTTGCTGGCTCAGGGATGGAACTGCAGCATGGAGGCAATGATCAGGTCTACCTGCAAACTCCCAGAGTCCCCTCTTTCCTTTAATCACTTGGAGCTGTCCTCTCACACCTGGCTCTGGACGCCTACCTAGCTAGCCCCTTCTCCGCATTCCCTGGGGCCAGAAGTTAGGATCAGCTCAGTGACACATCTGACAGAAGGTGTCTCCAAGGTATGGGGTGTAGGGGTCCTGCCTGAGTTCTGCTCTGGTTCTCCACACCTTCAGCTGAGTTCTCCTCCTTCAGACATGGTCCTCCCTGGGTAAAGCCTGTCTTCCTCCCGAGTGAGGCTTACCCAGCATCCCTGCCTTGGGGCTGGGTTCTCCAGGGACCCTCCCGTCCAACATAAAGATGCCTCAGAGACTCAGCCAGGCTGTGTGCTACAAGGAGGGGCTGGGTGGGCTGTGATAGCAGCGCAAGGGACCTGGCTATTACAGAAGTGGTGGACTGTGAGCAGCTGCTGTCTTCCACCTTCCCCTTCCAGACCCCAGGGCACTCAGATGTAGGGCCCTGGAGGAGGGGTCCAGGTCCCCCTTGGAGTAGCCTTGGATACCCCTCTGGAGTGGTCTTAGGGAAGGGTCTTAGTGTTTCCAGGTTCCCTTGGGGTAATCTTGAATCTCCCTAGAGGTGGTCCCAAGTCCTTTTGGGGGTGGTCCAGGTACCCAGGCCCCTTCCTGCCCTATACTCCAGGATGCTGGCCTGAGGATGGGCTAGGCCAGCTGTGACCACCCCTGCCAGCCTATGTCATTGCTGGAGGACACGGGCGTCCTTCTGCCCCTGGCTGTGGCCCTGAGCATCTGCCCTTTGCTCCTCCTGGGGCCGAGGGTGAAACTGAATCCTGGATAATGACACCGGGTCTATTTTGGAGCTGGGCTGGGCCAGCCTGACTGGTGGTGGGGGTGGGGTGGGGGCGGGCTTAGCCTTCTCCAGCTGACAGCGTCTGCCTGTCCTTTCGTCCCTGTCCAGTCTGAGGACCAGCCAGACTGTGGGCTGCTGGGAGCAAACCTTGTCAGTCCTCGGCACTCGGAGGGAAGTGAGACCCAGCAGCCCCTGACCCACAACCTGGGCACTGCCCAGAGCCCTCCGTAAAGAGAGGTGAGGAGGCAGAGAACCCAGCAGGGTTGGGGGAGCTATCCTATACCCCTGGAGGGTGGCTCAGTTGAAGGCTGGGGAACCGAAGGACCTTCAGAGTCTGGCTAGGCTGAGCAGCTCCCTACCACAGGGCTTGGGCTCCAGCCTCTGCCCCATCGGTGACCCGGAGCTGGGCCCCCATGTGGGAGAAGAGCCGCCTGCCAGGCTGGGGGCTAAAGGGTGTGCTGGGACCAGGGTCATGCACCCACTGCCTAACCCCCCCCCCCACGGGCTGACCACCACTCCAAAAGCAACATGGGGGTCTGGCTGGCCCTGCCCCCAGCTCTGCTGAGATGGATGCCTGCTGACAGCTGGGGCTATTTTGGGCCTGTTGGCTCAGCGCTGGGGACAGCCAGAGGGGCACTGACACCTGACTCCAGGAAAGAATTTCCCCTGGAGCTTGGGAAGCCCACAGGGGGTCTAAGGTGAGGCACAGGCAGCCTTAGGGAGCTGCCCTTGGAAGTCTGTTCTGGAAGGGCATGGAGGGGTTGGAGAGCAGGTCACCACTGGAGTCCATGCTGTTGGGAAGATGGGAGAGAAGGGGAAGGAAGCTGCAGATCTGTCAGGCTCTGCAGGCCTAGTCTCACTCTGGGCTCTCCCTGAGAGAGGTGCCAGGGTCCCTGGAGGGCCAGAGAGTGGCAAGTTCTGTAAAGTTAGGGTAGAAGGGCCATGAAGGGGGCTGAGAATGTCTACCCCCGGTGTGTGTGTGTGTCCTGAGCCCACCACAGGGCCAGAGAGAGGCACTTTTCTGGCAGGCTGGAGGTAGAGGTCTCCCCTTCCTGAGGAGGAACCTGAAATGCCCATAGTGTCTGTATGTCCAGCAGCCTCCAATCCAGAATGTGCCAGGGTGGATTTCCTGGGAGTCCCTGGGGAGGCTTTGGGTGGGTCTTCTTCCCCCTCCCAGCCTGGCTGGTGTTTCTTCATCTGTGATATGGACCACCAAGAAAGGAGAGCAGCTCCCTTGTCCTCTCTGGCCTCAGGCCTGCTGACTGATGGGGATGGTTGCTTAATAGGGGTGCCAAGACCTTCCCTCTGACCTATGGCCTGCTCATGGGCCTAGCACCACATGGCTATATGCTGATGGTGGGAATGAAGGCCCTGGGGCCTCAGCACTGTTCCTGGTGGCCTAAGGGGACTATAGGGTCTCCATTCAATATTGCCAGGTTAGGCTCTGGGCACCTGCCAAAGGCTGGGAGCTCCCTTCCCCACTCCTGGGTCTTCTGGAGCAGAGTGGCTGCCTATAAGTGCTGCCTCATGTGTCATTCTACTGTCACTGGCTGGGCCAGCTGGAGGTTGGGGAGAGAGGATGCCACATTTTGCTTAGAGGGAACCCTGACTGACCACATGGTTTGGGGGACTGCTGAAGAGAGCTCAGAGTGTGTGGAAAGTTGATGTCAAGGTAGCCCCTTGAGACCTAGGAGGTGCTGGTGGAGGATAGCTCTATAAGAGGCTAAACTCAGTCACTTGTCATCATCGTAGGTGGCCCCCTGCCCAAGTTCTCTCCAGCCCCAGAGTCATGCTGTGGGTGGAGGGTGGCTGGGGGTAGAGGTGCTGACTGCACAGTGAGTCAGCAGACTGGCACCAGCTGAGTGCAGCCTAGCCCTGCTCTGGGCTCAGGCTCCACAAGGGGATTAAGATGGATTAGTTACCTGAATCACAGGACCAGGAGCTGGAGGGCCCTGGGAACATCAACCTAGGTCAGCCCACAGTGAGCAGCCCAGGCCCAGAGATGGAGGCTCTGGCCTTAGGGAAGGTATGGTGAGGTGCCCTGGGGGATAGTCATATCTGCCCAGGGATGGAGGCAGTCAAAGCATGTCATGCCTGTGGGGTCCATTCACACTTGCTATTCTTATGGAAGAGCCAAGTCTTGTCTCACCATACCTGTACTGGGAGCTGGCCAGCTGGGTCTCAGCCTGGGGTAGGGTGCTCAACTGGGGCATCACCTGAGGCTGTTGGTACTGATGGTGCCCAAGAAGACCCAGGTGTCCAATCCCATTCCTGTAGTGTGTCCAGCTGGTCAGTGGCAGCTGAGCACTCTGGAGTGACCAAGTCACTGGCAACACCCTTGCCAGGTTGTGTTCAGCTGGCCCTGCCCTGCTGGTCCCAGCTGGGAGGTTTCTAGCTCTTCCAGGTGGATGTTTCAGGCATTGCCAACTCCAGGCTACAGGGATCTTACAGCTGTCCTCCCCTTCTATGCCACTGCCCTGGTCCTCCCCACTGGGATCCTGGCCAGGTCCTATGGAGGGGACGTGAGTGTGGGGGTGCTGAATGGTTTCCATTCTTTCTCTGCTCACTGATGAAGAGCATACCGCCCTTGAGGGAAATGAGGCTCCCTATAGAAGAGGCAGGTCAGGCCCCTGAAAGAAGCCAAGAACAGTAGTTAGAGGAGACAGGTAAGGGATGGGTGCCCAGGCCTCTGGGCTAAGGGAGCGTCCCCCTCTTGGTTTTGGAGGCACATTGGCTAACTGCATGGCAGCAGTGTGTATCAGGCAGGAGGCAGCACACTCACAGGTAGACCGAATTGCTGAGGGGCCTCTGGGTTTGGGGTAGGTGCTCTAGCAGACCTCCAGCTGGGGAGAGGGAACAGGGGTTCCTGCCTTTCAGAAGAGCCCATCTGTCAGGGGTGCCATACCTGAAGTGCCCCAAAAGGCTGGGACACATCCTGCCTTAAACTGGGTTCTCCAGGTGGTACTTGATAAGAGAAGGAGCTGTCTAGGGTGTAGGCTGGCCTCAGCGTGCACCAGGGACTCAACCCCATCCCCACCTCAACCTCCCTCACACTTTCCCAGGACCCCACCACCGCTAGTACCATCATGGATCCCTCCTCGTTCAGCGGTGCACCTCGTTTCCTCACACGGCCCAAAGCCTTCGTGGTGTCGGTGGGCAAGGATGCTACACTCAGCTGCCAGATCGTGGGCAACCCCACGCCACAGGTGAGCTGGGAGAAAGACCAGCAGCCGGTGGAGGCCGGTGCGCGCTTCCGCCTGGCCCAGGACGGCGACCTGTACCGCCTCACCATCCTGGACCTGGCGCTCGGTGACAGCGGGCAGTACGTGTGTCGCGCGCGCAACGCCATTGGAGAGGCCTTCGCGGCGGTAGGCTTGCAGGTGGACGCTGAGGCCGCGTGCGCTGAGCAGGCCCCACACTTCCTGCTGCGCCCCACATCCATCCGCGTGCGTGAGGGTTCTGAAGCCACTTTCCGTTGCCGCGTCGGCGGCTCCCCAAAGCCAGCAGTGAGCTGGTCCAAGGACGGGCGACGCCTGGGTGAGCCTGATGGCCCCCGCGTGCGCGTGGAGGAGCATGGGGAGGCGAGCGCGCTGCGCATCCGGGCTGCACGGCCGCGCGACGGTGGCACTTATGAGGTGCGCGCAGAGAACCCGCTGGGTTCTGCCAGTGCCGCCGCCGCGCTCGTAGTAGACTCGAACGCCGACGTGGCCAGCCCGCCAGGAACCTCCACAGCTGCGCTCTTAGCACACCTGCAGCGGCGGCGCGAGGTCATGCGCGCTGAGGGCGCCCCAGCCTCGCCTCCTATCAGTGGCACACGCACCTGCACGGTGACAGAGGGCAAGCACGCTCGCCTCAGCTGTTATGTGACTGGTGAGCCCAAGCCCGACACAGTGTGGAAGAAAGACGGACAGCTGGTGACCGAAGGCCGGCGCCACGTGGTATACGAGGACGAGCAGGAGAACTTCGTACTCAAGATCCTCTTCTGTAAGCAATCGGACCGCGGCCTCTACACCTGCACGGCGTCCAACCTCGTGGGCCAGACCTACAGCTCTGTGCTGGTCGTCGTGCGCGGTGAGCTGCCGGGACACAGCAGTTGCTGCCTGGTGGGCGTGGGCCAAGGAGTCCAGAGTTGCAGGTCTCGGTGCCCGGTGGGCGAAAGGCGGGTAGACGTGGGCGACGACACTTCGCATGTCTTATCCTTGCAGCTACCTGCTTTCCGGTCCGCTGCCCGCCCCACACTCTTAGCCTCCTGCCATCTGTCACTCCCTGTCCCCTTCCCAAACCCCACCTCTCCACTTCCGCAGCCTCCCCTCCCTTCCCCCACCCCTCCCCCTCCTTCCTCTTGCGCCCTCCCTCCCGCGCCCGCCTGCCCACCTCCAACCCCACCCCTACTCCTCCTCACTTTTGACCCCCGGACCCGGGTCCTCCTTTGCTGCTCCTAACCACCTCTACTCCGCAGAGCCCGCGGTGCCCTTCAAGAAGCGGCTGCAAGACCTGGAGGTGAGGGAGAAGGAGTCCGCCACGTTTCTGTGTGAGGTGCCGCAGCCGTCCACGGAGGCCGCGTGGTACAAGGAGGAGACGCGGCTGTGGGAGAGCGCCAAGTACGGCATTGAGGAAAAGGGCACTGAGCGCCGATTGACGGTGCGCAATGTCTCGGCTGATGACGACGCTGTGTACATTTGCGAGACCCAAGAAGGCAACCGCACTGTGGCTGAGCTCGCGGTCCAAGGCAGGCGGGATGGGCAAGGGCGAGTGCGCAAGGGGCAGGGGGGAGTGTGCAGGGGCGAGCTGGAGGCCGGGTCCGACCAGTCCAGCCTTCTTCCATCCACTCCAGGTAACCTTCTCCGAAAGCTCCCTCGGAAGACAGCAGTGCGCGTGGGGGACACCGCCATGTTCTTTGTGGAGCTGGCCATCCCCGAAGGCCCAGTCCGCTGGCTGAGGAACCAGGAAGAGGTGGTGGCCGGAGGCCGCGTGACCATCACTGCAGAGGGCACGTGCCACACGCTGATCATCTCCAAGTGCAGCCTGGAAGACGTGGGAGAGGTGGCCTTCCTGGCTGGTGACAGCCGGACATCCACCCAATTCTGCGTGTCTGGTGAGGGCAACCTGGAGAGTGATCTTTGGTTGGTGTCCTTTCCTTTTTGGCCTTCAGATCCGCTCTCTGGGTCCAGCCTGTTGCTGGGAGGCCCACGGAGAAGGTGTGGAGAAGCCAAAGCCCTGGGAGCCCAAACTTGGCCTCTCCTCAGAGGTCTAGGCACCCTTCTAACTATAATCAGAGACGTGGCTTCAGATCCTGAGTAGGGGGCTGGGAGCCTCTCTGACAGCTGGTGATCCAGACTCCCAGAGTAGCATGCACTAGGAGGGCTGGGGGTTCTGTAACAGCCACTCTGGGTGACTCAGACCTAGAACTTAGAGAAGGGATGCCCAGCCAGTGACCTCCTCCCACTTTTTACTCAGCCCCCAGGAAGCCACCACTGCATTCCCCTGTGGACCCCATGGTAAAGACCAGGACAGAGAGTTCTGTGACCCTCAGCTGGTCCCCGCCAGCCTATGGGGACCGCCCTGTCACCATCGATGGCTACCTGGTGGAGAAGAAGCGGCTTGGCACCTACACCTGGAGTCGGTGCCACGAGGCAGAGTTGGTAGCCACACCTGAGCTGACTGTGGCTGGTGTAGTGGAGGAGGGGGACTTCCAATTCCGGGTGTCAGCTATCAACAGCTTTGGCCAGAGTCCCTACCTTGAATTCCCGGGTACCATCCACCTGGGTAAGTGGGGCCTCTTGGTGATGGCATTCACTGGCCTGGCCCTGAATTTCCTAGTTCCTGAGGTGTGGCTCAGCTTCAGCTGAGGCCAGAGTGACTGCACAGAATCTCTTTGTGGGGTGGGGGGATGCTAGGGTCCTGCTTCTGGTGGAGCCTCCTTGGTTGGAAGGAGAGGGGACCCTGACACAGGTAGAAAGGATCCTGAGACACGTTCCCTGGGAGCCTGCCTATCTTCAGCACCCTAAGGAACCAGGATTCAGCGCTGCCCCACCATGACGGGCTCATGGGATCCCAGAGGGATCTCTGGATGGCTGTCAGTTGTTCCTGCTCCTTTGTGAGCTTGACTTGTACTTCTACTGTCTTCGTGTGTGCTGGCTGGGCTTCCTGGAGAAGGGGGCATTTGGGTCCAGGCTTTAGAGGAATAAGAGGGAAAGGTAGAGACCCCACTGTGCACACCCTGCTCCCTGGCTCTGGCTCCTCCCTCATGTGGCCTGCTCTGCAGTTCCCCAGCTGGCTGTAAGGACACCCCTGAAGGCAGTGGAAGCGGTGGAGGGTGGTGAGGTCACCTTCTCCGTGGACCTCACGGTGGCTTCAGAAGGCGAGTGGTTCCTGGATGGGCAGGCCCTGAAGGCCAGCAGTGTGTATGTGATCCACCACGACCGAACCCGCCACACACTCACCATCCGGGGAGTACCGGCCAGCCTGCATGGGGCGCAGCTCAAGTTCGTGGCCAATGGCATCGAGAGTAGCATCAGGATGGAGGTCCGAGGTAGGCAGGATGAAGGTGGGGGACCTGGCCTGGGACCCTGAGCTTCATTTCCTTAAGGGCAGGTATGGAATGGGGGTCACTTTCAGGAATGGTAAGGTGGTGGGTGTTCAGGGAGCTTGCCTCAGACTGTGTGGTGGCATTACTCACAGGTGTGTGTGGAGGAAGGGCTGGGGCTGCAGGGGCTCCACTCTTGTCAGTCTCTTCACCTCTGTCTCCATCTCTCTCCTCATCCCCTCCATTGCCCATTCCCCTCCCCCATCTACCTGTGTTCAACCACCAGCGGCCCTGGGGCTGCCCACCAACAAGCCACCAGCTGTGGCTGCCCGGGAGGTGCTGGCCCGGCTACATGAGGAGGCACAGCTATTGGCTGAGCTATCGGACCAGGCAGCAGCCGTGACATGGCTGAAGGATGGCCGTGCACTGCCCCCAGGCCCCAAGTACGAGGTGCAGGCATCTGCGGGGCGGCGGGCACTGCTTGTGCATGATGTGCTGCGGGACGATGCCGGCCTTTATGAGTGTGTCAGCCATGGTAGCCGCATTGCCTACCAGCTGTCTGTGCAAGGTGAGGGCTGTGTGCAGGTGGGCAGGGTCTGGGTCTACATCCTCTGTCCCCACCCTATTCTCCAACCCCATGGGGTACGGTGGCTCAGCTTGATAGAAGGAAGGACTTCCTGATGGTGGGTGGTTCCTTGAGTGGGCAGTGAGTACCAGGCTGAGACTGAACAGGGTCTTTTTGGTCTGGGTGAGGATTGATGTGCCCTGATGGCAGCTGTGACCAAGCATAGTCCTGGACCCACTATGTGCCCCCACAGGCCTCACAGCTTTTCTACACAAGGACATTGCAGGCGGCTGTGTAGATGCTGTGGCTGGGGGGCCGGCCCAGTTCGAGTGTGAAACCTCAGAGGCCCACATCCGTGTGCGCTGGTACAAGGATGGCACTGAGCTGGGCCGCTCCTGTGAGCACTTCATTCAGGAGGATGTGGGGACACTGCACCGGCTGGTGGCAGTTGCAGTCACCAGGCAGGATGAAGGCACCTATTCCTGCCGCGTTGGTGAGGACTCCGTGGACTTCCAGCTTAGGGTCTCTGGTGAGCACACCTCTGTGTGTGTGTTTGTGTGTAAGTGTGTCTGGGTTTTTATGGGGTAGGGAGCAGGTCCGGTTTTATCCAGCACAGTGAACTTGACCTTCTTGGTCGTTATCACTTTTCTCCAGTGAGTGGTTGGCAGAGCAGTTGCATCTCTGTTTGGGAAAAGGAATGACATGGGAAACAGACAGATATGGAAAATAAAATAGCAAGAAAGAAATTGAGGAATAATAAGTATAAATTTGGTTTTATTCAGACTTTAGGAGAATTTTGTCCATCTGCCCCAGAGCCTACATCTCCTGGTTGTGTTCACATCTGCAGCTGGAGTTTATTCATAGTGTGGTTTTTTGCTTTATTATGTGTTTGTGGGCCAGGCTCAGGCTTGGATCCAACTCACAGACCTGAAGACAGAGAGGTCCCCAAGCCCAGGCATATGCCTGAAAACTTTTCATTGCTGGCTTCTAGAGGCAAGTGTGTGGGCATGCGGGCATTTTATTTATAAAAATTAACATCTACATCAACACAGTACTTAATAACTTTTAGAATTGAACTTACACAAAGCAGGAAACACTGTGCTGTCTGCTCTTTGGTGTTCCAGAAAATTGGGGAAATGTTTGTGAATCTGAACTTTCATTCTGTTTTGATCCTAATGACAGACCTGTGGCTGTAGAAAATATACCTCATGGATAGAAGGAGTTTAGGGGGAGAGAAAAAATGTGCCCTGACCTACCAGGCCTTCTTGGCAATTTCTCAGAGGCATGTTATGCCACCCTCCTGGTGCACACTATGGTCCTGGGCTGGGCTGTGTTAGGCATTGTATTCTCCTGTGCTCGACCATACATGAGCACCCAGACCATGGAAGATCCCTATGGCAGGACCTTGATTGCTTGGGATCCAGAGTCTGTTAGCAAAGAACCTGGACTTGGTATCCTTGCCTGGGGGGCTTCTGACTGCACATCCCTCCTGGTCTGTTTTTAGAGCCTACAATGGTGTTTGCCAAGGAGCAGCCAGAGTGCACCCAGGTGCAGGCTGAAGCAGGGGCCAGTGCAATGCTGAGCTGCAAGGTGGCCCAGGCTCAGACAGAGGTGACATGGTACAAGGATGGGAAAAAGCTAAGCTCCAGCTCGAAGGTACACATGGAGGCCAAGGGGAGCCAGAGGCAGCTGGTGGTGCAGCAAGTGGGCAAAGCGGATGCTGGGGAGTACAGCTGTGAGGCTGGGGGCCAGAGGATCTCCTTCCACCTGGACATCACAGGTGGGTGCAGGGTTGGAGATGATGGATGGAGAAACCTTTGTGTCCTATGTGAAACTCTGGAAGAGGCCATGTTTGGGCCTCCCAAGGTGTAGTGAAGCCTTGGCATCCCACCTTTCTGTGGGTCTCAGAGCTGTGTCCCCAGCTCTGCCTGGCCTCTAGGCCCATGCCATCCTGTCATGAGATCAGAGCAGGCCCATGGCTGAGCTGATCCTAGTGCATGCTGTGGTATGGATGAGCTGGGTGGGATGGGGATGGTGGGGTGACATCTGTAGATAGGGCTGGGGTCTAGGTCTGATGAAGTCTGATAACCCTTCTGTGGGTATTTGGGGATATGGAGAGAGGACGTCCCATGACTGGAGAATAGGTCCTGCAGGTGGCAGGAGCCCCCTCTGCCTGCCCATCCCTGTGTGCTGAAGCCCCTTGGTAATCACTACGTGTCCACCTGCCCTTCTTTCCTCACACCTTCACCTTGTCTAGCTTGTTACTTAGCCTGGGCATAGGCGATCTCACACACACACACACACACACACACACACACACACACAGCCATCTCTCTCCTAAGGGAGCTGCCTGGCACTAGGCTCTCTCTTGATTGGCCCCCACTGGTACTCAAATCTTTCTTGATTGGCTCACACTGGCACTCAGTTCTCTATTGATTGGCACCACCTAGCACTTAGCTGTCTACCAATTGACATCATCCCATCTGCCATTTGGCACATTTGTGACTGGCCCACACTGGACTTGTTCTTGTGATTGGTCCACACTAGTACTGAGATCTTTCCTCTTGGCTGCACTGGTACTTAGCTCCACACTGACTGGCCCTGGTTGGCACTGAGTTCTTCTTTTCTTTTCTATTTTTTTTTTTATTACATCAAATACACATAGATCATGAAGGCACTGGGTTCTTGTCTGGCACCTAATTCTTCAGATTGGCCCACACTGGCACTAAGCCCTCCTCTGGCTACACTGGCTTTTATCCGATTGGCACACATTGATACTCAGCTGTCTAGCTTGGCTATGCTGGCACTCAGCTCTCTTTTGATTGGCTGCACTGGTGCTCTGCTCCCTTATCTTCCCTTTGTGGCCTTGGCCAGCAAAGACCTGAGTTCTTGGTTTGGTGCTGAAAGAGGACCATCCCTCCTTACTCTGCTTCATCTTGTTGTCTGTGGCTACTGTGTGGTGGGGGGCATGTGGGGAGGGGTGATAGGCTGAGGGCCTGGGAAACATGAGACAGGCAGGCAGAGGCTGTCTGTTTCCAAAGGCTAGCCCCGTGGTGTTATTAGCACACAGCTTCAGAGCTGTCAGCTTGTGCAGCTTATGGGATGGAACCTTTGTGCACTGTGCTGCCATGCACAGACAGTCCTGACTTGGCCACTACTGGGCTCAGGGAGAGCCTCAGGCCCTGATGGAGGGACTGGGTCTGGTCTTGCGTCTCTGACCCTGTGTCCCTCCATATGTGTCCTTAGAGCCCACAGCCATATTTGCCAAAGATCAGCTGGCTCACAGGGAGGTGCAGGCTGAAGCAGGGGCTAGCGCCACTCTGACCTGTGAGGTGGCCCAGGCCCAGACAGAGGTGACATGGTACAAGGATGGAAAGAAGCTGAGTTCCAGCTCCAAAGTGCGTGTGGAGGCCAAGGGGAACCAGAGGCAGCTGGTGGTGCAGCAGGCAGGCAAGGCGGATGCTGGGGAGTACAGCTGTGAGGCTGGGGGCCAGAAGGTCTCCTTCCACCTGGACATCACAGGTGAGTGCCTTGGTTATATGACCAGCACCTGTCCAAGACACAGAATATCTGCTATCGCATTGCGCCCTGGGTGACAGGTCACAGCAGATACTGTCATGTGCTCCTGGCCTGGGAGAGATGTTCACTTCTTAGCCACTGCTTTGGAAAAACTCAATATTCTTGGTGTATGATCAAAAAGTACTCCCATGATCCCCTTTCATATTTATTCAGAAGTCTTTTTCTTGCTTTTGGTTAAGCCTTTTTGTACACATGTGGCTTTTCGCTCCTTTTTTAGGGAGCTGAAGTTGTGCCTTTAATTTAGAGTGCCACTGTTGCAGCTGGCCACATAGTGTCTGCGCTCTTGTGAGATCCCATGTGTGTGTCCCCGCTCCAAATAGGGCTTTGTCTTCTTTCCTCCCCTGCATCTGTGGGTGTGGACAGTCTTCCTTTTTTTGCCTCTACCCACCCAGACTGTAGCCCATAGTTTCTGCCTCCCTGAGGCCAAGAAGGTGTTGGAAGTTCTCACTTGATTGGTGTTGCCCTTGAGTTAGTCTCTTCTTGAGTGAAGTTGTGCAGCAGCCCAGTTGCCCACACTTTGAGGGTCCACACTGGCTGTGCTTCCCTGGATGCATGCCTTTGATCTACTCCATTCTTTTTTTTTTTTTTTTTTGAGATGGAGCCTCAAGCTATCCCCCTGGGTAGAGTGCCATGGCATCACGCTCACAGCAACCTCCAACTCCTGGGCTCAAGCGAGTCTCCTGCCTCAGCCTCCCAAGTAGCTGGGACTACA
>CAUYTI010075054.1:0-15468 GCA_963575145.1 Galago senegalensis | reverse complement strand
AAAAAAAAAAAAAAAAAAGCCGGGCGTTGTGGCGGACGCCTGTGGTCCCAGCTACTTGGGAGGTGGAGGCAGGAGACTCGCTGGAGCCCAGGAGTTGGAGGTTGCTGTGAGCTGTAATGCCACGGCACTCTATCCAGGGGGACAACTTGAGGCTCTGTCTCAAAAAAAAAAAAAAAAAATCAGGACTGTCCCACCAAAAGTGGGACGTCTGGTCACCTTAAAGAAAATACACAAAACAGGCACAAAATCATAACATTAGCAGTGAAAAATCAATCGAGAGGCTTTCACTAACGCTTCCAACAATGAAGCATATGGGTGGCCCTGAGCACTGGGGAAATGTACCAACAAAAACACACGAACCACATGCTGGGTGTTCATATTTTGGACAAAATTTGCTCTAATTTTTCATGTAGATTTCAAGTTGTTCAATGCTGGATGTTTGGATTCCAGGGGCAATACTGTATACACAGCCCTGGAGAGAGAGGATGCCTGGGAAAAGTGAGTCTAAGAGAACAGAGGTCTTCTCAAGGACACTCCAAGGATATATCTGCAAGGTCCACCCTGTGGTCACTCAGCTCTTAGGAATCTGTAGAAAGTTAACTTCCTGGGACCTAGAAACTAACACTTGCTTCCACTTCTGTAAGAGCTGGTGGGTCTATAAAAGACGGAACCGGCATCTCTGGCTTGATTCAAACTGACCAATGAGAAAGGTAGTCGTGGGTTGGAACTTTTTGACTGAAGATAAAAAAGGAAAAATCAAGCCAGTCAGGGAGCTCAGGCATGTTGGGATTTGGGGTCTGCTGCTGCTCCACCAGCTGAAATGAAGCCCTTACTCTTTTAAATACGGTGCTTGGGTGCTCTTTTCTTCCCATTGGGCCTTGTCTTCCTGCAACACTGGAGCTAAAGAAAAGCTTGAGCCACAGCAAAAACCCCAAAGAGAAGGTCTTAGTGGCAGCATCTGGTTGAAAGGGAATCCTCGTATCTGATTTAAAGCTATATTTGCATAGCAAGCACACCAGAGCGGGTTGTTTTCACTTTGAAATTTAGTTTTACTTACAATTTCTATTTTGTCTTAAAACTTCCATTAAGAAGTTAATTTTAGGCTCAGTGCCTGTAGCACAGTGGTTAGGCGCCAGCCACATACACTGAAGTTGGCAGGTTTGAACCCGGCTCTGGGCCTGCTACCCAACAATGACAACTGCAACAAAAATAGCCTGGTATTGTGGCTGGCGCCTGTAGTCTCGGCTACTTGGGAGGCTGAGGCAAGAGAATGTCTTGAGCCTGAGAGTTTGAGGTTGCTGTGAGCTGTGACGTTACAGTACTTTATCGTCACAGTACTTTATGGAGAGTGACGTAGTGAGACCCTGTCTCAAAAAAAGAAAAAAAGAAGTTAATTTTATATACTTTCATTATAAAGTAATATCTCTCATTATTAAACATTTAGGAAATACAAGAAAATCAACCAATTTTTCATTTAATATGTTTTTTTCTAGACTTTTCAATGCATGCTTCTTTGTTTTGTACTGACTCCTGATCAGACTCCACTCTGCTCTTTCTTCTAAAAAGGCATTTTCTTATCCCTGGACCAGCAGATGCTTCTTGCAGATGCTCACCCCATCTGTAGGCCTAAACCTCTCAGTAAGATATTAATAAAACCATCTACAAACCTGATGGGGTAGGTGGGCTGGCTGGAGACTCAGGGAAGAGTCACCTAGTTCAAA
Organism: Galago senegalensis; assembly: GCA_963575145.1. Classification (NCBI taxonomy): domain Eukaryota; kingdom Metazoa; phylum Chordata; class Mammalia; order Primates; family Galagidae; genus Galago; species Galago senegalensis. Next base: position 13,747 of record CAUYTI010075054.1, on the reverse strand, counting down.
GGCAGCCTGCCAGTAGGATTCCTTCTTGCTCAAGGGGAGCTAGTCTTTTGTTTTCTTTGTTCTAAGTCTTTTGTTCTAAGACTTTTCAACTCCCAGGTTAGGTAGGATAAGCTGCTTTACTCTAAACCTACCTATTTAAATGTTAACCTCACCTTCTGCCCAGAAACATTCAGAATAATGTTTGACCATTATCTAGGCACTGTGGCCCACTCAAGCTGACCATTAAATTTACCAGTAATACATCATACTTTGTAAAAGTTTTTTATGAAAAGTTATGAGGATCAAGCATAGCTCTGAGTAAGTTGCTTTTCATACCATAACAATACCTACATAAACTTTTGTAGAAACCATGTCAGGTGTTCAACTCAATCTGAGCTTAACTGTGGGAAGCATTTGCTAGTGGGTTGGGGTAGTGCGTTGTGGAGTGAGTTTATTGTATGGAGTTGGCAAAAACACTGTTTTTGTTTAGACTGTATGATGGGCATGAGGGAGATCATGGTGGGAAGATCCAAAGCTTCTCTGAACTTAAAGGACAATGACCTCCTGACAGTGCCTGTTAAGTAGATAGTGAAATATTCTTATCCATTTTTTTTTATTATGATTATCAGTTTCTTTAGATCGTATCCCCAGGAAGTCTTGCCAGGCCAACCCTGTTCTTGGGCCAGGCCTCCAGGCAACCAAGGCAAAGGAAGAAACCAAAGCTTCAGCAACACTGGAGGGAGATTCGGATCCAACAGTCCTGCCCTATCTTCTCTGAGATCAGTGGTCTGCCGGCAGGCACCTCTATCAAGACATTTGCAGAGCCCAGAGCCAGTAGGTCACACACACAGCCCCACCCCTGCCCCACCTCCCAACACACCCCCAGCAACTTTCTGACGTCAGCAACCTTAGTCATCACCAGCCTAAGATAGAGGTGTCCTGGAGCCTTAGCAGGAAAGGTCAGTGGATTTAAATAGCTGCAGCGTCCGCAACAACTTTCCTGGCCTAAGAAAGGAAACCCAAGCCATGAGAGGCCATTCCACTGGCTCTAGCCCCTTGGCAGGGAAGAAAGGAAGACTACTAAGCATTTGTCAGCCGTCTGCTCTGTTCCCTACAGTGTGTCTTGTCACGTCCCCAAGGGTGGCCTTACTTCATGTTGAGGGTCGCACATCAGTACAGCCATTTTATAGGTGATGAAACTGAATCTCAGAGAGAAAGTGACTTGCCCAAAGGTTGTCAGATCAGACACCTCTTACCCTGACTCAGTTTCTCAGTGCCACATCTGGTAGTCACTGTTCTGCAAAGATCATAAATGCATTTTTTTTTCAATTCCAAGCTGTAAAAAACCTAACAAACAATTCTCTCCTAACCCTCCTTCAGGTTCCCTGCCTAGAATGAGTCACTGCTAGCAGTAATTGTAAACTCGCCCTTTCTGGGACCTGAAGGCTTAGGGGCAGAACCAAGAATGCAGTTTCTAAACTAACGCTGTGGCTGTGACCCAGACAATTACAACAGAAAGGAATTGGTAGCTCTTGTAACTAAAATGAATGTGCACTATTGTCGCATTGTACAAGTTGCAACACACTTCCACATTTACAATCTCCTCACAACAATAGAGTGGTATGCATAGGGCGGTTCTCATTGTCATTTAAAGGTGAGAAAACAGTTCTATAAACCGTGGATGAATGAGGGTGGTGTGTGTGTTTGGGTGCATGTGTGTCTTGATGAATTTAAGTCAATTAGCACTGCGTGGAGAGTGACCCCAGGTCTTTGGGGTCTAAAATCAAGCCTTTGCTCCGTACTCTAAATATTTCCTGAATTTAACTGACAAAAATCATCTTTTTTTTTTTTTTTTTGAGACAGCCTCAAGCTGTCCTCCTGGGTGGAGTGCTATGGCATCACAGCTCACAGCAACCTCCAACTCCTGGGCTCAAGCGAGTCTCCTGCCTCAGCCTCCCAAGTAGCTGGGACCACAGGCGCCTGCCACAACACCTAGCTATTTTTTGGTTGCAGCCGTCATTGTTTTTTGGTGGGCCCGGGTTGGATTCAAACCCGCCACCTTAGGTGTATGTGGCTGGCGCCTTAGCCACTTGAGCCACAGGCGCCAAGCTTCATATGTTCTTTTTTTTTTTTTTTGAGACGGAGCCTCAAGCTATCCCCCTGGGTTGAGTGCCATGGCATCAGAGCTCACAGCAACCTCCAACTCCTGGGCTCAAGCTAGTCTCCTGCCTCAGCCTCCCAAGTAGCTGGACTACAGGCGCCCGCCACAACGCCTGGCCATTTTTTTTTTTTTGTTTGCAGCCATCATTGTTGTTTGGCAGGCCCAGGCTGGGGATTCGAACCCGCCACCTTAGGTGTATGTGGCTGGCGCCTTAGCCGCTTGAGCCACAGGCGCCGAGCTGCCTCATATGGTTTTAACAATACATTCTCACTTGCCTCCAGAGATCATTATGTAGTTAGGTCTAGAGTGGGGTCCCTGAGTCTGAAAGTTTTATAATTTACCCCATACTGCAGGTATGAAAAGAAGATGGTACTAGGAACACAGAACTCTTCAGTCTAGGTAGTTTGGAATATTTTTTAATATTTATTTATTTTTAGAGACAGGATCTTGGCTCTATCACCTGGGCTGGAGTGCAGTGGCATCATCATAGCTCTTCCTGTAGGCTCAAGCAATCCTCCTTTCTGAGCATCCCAAGTAGCTGGGGCTACAGGCACATGCCACCACACCCAGCTAACTTGTCTATTTTGGGTAGCAATGGAGTCTCTCTATGTTGCCCAAGCTGGTCTCGAACCCTGGCCTCAAGTGATCCTCCCTCCTTGTCTTCCCAATGTACTGGGATCACAGGCCACTGCACCTGGCCCTTGTTTGTCATTTTAGAGGATTGACATTTTTAAGGCTGTGATATTTGAGGAAAAGGTGGGAGCAAGGTGAAAGGTTATTTCTAGCTCAGTCTAATCATGTCTCCCCGCCAATTAAAAAAGATGCAAGTAAGTGCTTTTCCTTTTGAAAAGCAAAATATGTGTAGTCAAGGAATATATTACTTGTATGGCAATTGACACTTCCCTATCTATCTAAAAAGCATTTTTTCTGAGTCTCTTTAGGGTTATCACCTTTAGGCTCTGTGTTCCTTTCTTGGCTTGACTTCCCCACTCTCTGCCTGCCTGAAGATGTGATGATGGGTTTGCCTGCTAGTACCTAGCATAACATTAGATGTGAGAAGCCCAGTGAACCATGAGAATCAGAATGGAAAATTCAAGCTATTTGTGTTCCTTCCCCATCTACCCTATTTTATCCTTTGTTATAATTCTTTAAGAATACAACAGAATCAGCTTCATACCTATAGCTCAGTGAGTAGGGCTCCAGCCACATACACAGAGGCTGGTGGGTTCGAACCCAGCCCCAGCCTGCTGAACAATAACAACTGCAACAATAAAAAAAAAAAATAGCCAGGCATTGTGGCAGGCACCTGTAGTCCCAGCTACTTGGGAGGCTGAGGCAAGAGAATCGCTTGAGCCCAAGAGTTTGAGGTTGCTGTGAGCTGTGACAGTACAGTACTCTACTGGGGATGACATAGTGAGACTCGTCTCAAAAAAAAAAAAAATACAACAGAGTCATTATTATACCTCAGTGTTTTCAGATCATGAAGGAAAGTGAAATGAATGTGCCATATTTCCTTCAGATCTCCTCTTGTTCTCGCCCCTCTCCATCCCAACAGAAAGTCATCTCCCAATTTAAAATACAAACTGGAGACAGCCAGTAGAGTGGAACACAACTGTAGTCCCAGCTTCTCAGAGGCTGAGAGAGGAGGATCGCTTGTGCCCAGAAGTTTGAGGCTACCTGCAGATGATAATGGCACCCGTGAATAGCCACTGTATGTCAGCCTGGGCAACATCTTGAGACAAAATTCTACCTTGTAAGGGGGGCACCAAGAAGTCAGAAACTTCCCTGAGTTATAACTGTGCCCTTTTTGAGACCTGAAGGCAAAGGGGCAGGCACCAAGAACACAGTTTCCAAAATAACACTGCGGCTGTGATCCAGACAATTAAAACAGAATGGGATCAGTAGCTCTTGTAACTAAAATGAACGTGCACTGTTGTCACATTGTACAGGTTGCAATGCCGCCTACATTTACAATCTTGCAACAATATAGCAGTGTGCATAGAACAGTTCTCAGCATCATTTAATGGTGAGAAAATAGTTCTACAAACTATGGAGCTAGACTACCTGGGATGAGATCCTGACTTTGTTTCTCCCTAGTGTGTGTGGCCATTAGCAAGTCACTTAACCTTTCCGTGACTCCGTTTTCTTATCTGTAAATGGGGGATAGTGACCCTCCCTCACAGAGTTATCGTACAATCAAATGAAAGATCAGCACCTGGCATGAAGTAATTACAATGCAGGGAACAAAAGTCTTTTACAAAGTCTTTTATCATACAGATTTTTCTAGAGTTTACAGTTTTTTCAAGCACATGCTCAAAAGATAGAACACAAACAGGTAACTCAGACCCGTAAGAATTCAGTCCTTCGACAGTATTTATTATTATTTTCTAGGAACTTGGTTAGACACCAGGAGCAGATGCCAGCAGTGGGGCAATGTGGATTTATACCCACTGAACATCACTTTATCATCATTTTCTTTAATCAAATTAAATCTGAAGCCAATAGTGGTGGTGCTGAGATTTGGCCTAATGGGCTTAGTGATCCTATAACCTCCATTAGAATCTCCAGCCAGCCTTTTCAAATAGATTTACAAACTAAGCAAAAATAAAATTTTGTTTTGTTTGTAATAAGATATATATATATATATCTTTGCTGTGTGAATTCAATTCCTTGAGAAGTCTTCTAGACATCCTAACAACCAAAAAATTGGCCTGCATCCCTCTTTTGAAAGATGGAACTCTTGGCAGGAGGTAAGAGGATCCCTTGAGCTCAGGAGTTTGAAAACAGCCTGAGCAGAAACAAGACTTTGTCTCTACTAAAAATAGAAAAGTTGTCCAGGCATGATGGTGACAGGCACCTATAGTCCCAGCTACCTGGGAGGCAGAGGCAGGAGGATTGCTTGAACCCAGGAGTTTGAGGTTACTGTGAGTGATGATGATGCCATTGTACTCTAGCCTGGGGAACAGAGGGAGATTCTGTCTCAAAAACAAAATAAAACAACAACAACAGAAAAAACACTGTTGCTAAAAAAAGATTTTTAAAAAAAGTGAACTAGATGGATTGGTATCTGGTGGAACAACCAGTGCTGAGAGTATTGATCAGTGATTTGAATCCAACCGGAAAGGAATTCTTCTGGAGTTTTATAGCAGAATGCTCTGTTTCCCTCTGTTCCCATTCAGCTCTTTGTCATTTACTTGATTGAAGACTTTAAAGGGGCAGGGGAAAAAAGAATTTATAATAACACACGGGTAAATAACTATCTCTCAAAGAGAGAGAGCCAAGGTACATTGAAGAGATTACAATGGGCTGAAAAAGATGTATCAAAGTTAGCAAGATGAAATGTAATGAGGATAATCTTTATGTTCTTGTGATGTCTTGAAAATCAAAAGCACGAGTATATGCTGCTTTAAGAGCAATGTATCCCTTCCTTCAAGATTTTATTAATAATAGGACTGCAGGGCATTGCCTGTGGCTCAAAGGAATAGGGCACGGGCCCCAAATACCAGAGATGAAGGGTTCAAGCTGGCCCTGGCCAAAAACAGCAAAATAATAATAATAATAATAATAATAATAATAATAATAATAATAGGACTGCAAAGCAACAATTGTGATAAGACTTTTAAAAAGTGAGTGAAATTTTCATGTTAATTAGAATTTTGGTGTCTAGAAGAAGGAAAAAATAGACCTCTCTTTTAAAGTCACACCCAATAGATCAGTTTTAGAGAATGGGTCTTCTAGACTGGGATTGACAATCCAGAGATTATGTAGACCAGTGTTTTTCAATCTTTTTTTATCTCCTGGGCACACTTGGACCTAGAGTTAAACTTAAATTATGTTGACCAAACAACAACAACATAAACCAGAATATGCTAACTGTGCTTTGAACTTCTTTCAAAAAGAATTTAATTCAATTAGTGATTTTTAAAAGTTTTTGTGGCACACCCGTTGAAAATCACTGATCTAAAAGAATGGTAGCAGGCTGGTGAAAGATCTCGAAGTTATGATGGAATGGAAGTAATTAAGGATGTTTACTCTGAAAGTGAAAAGACTCAGTGGAGAGGTGAGTTCTGCCTTTAATGCTCTCAAGGACTGTCATGTGAAAGAGACCTCAGCCTTGGTCTCTATAGTTTCGGAAAGCAGCATAAGGGTAACAGCAGAAGCTACATAGAGGCAAATTTTACCTCATCATAAAGAAGACCATAAAGCAGTTAATAAAGGAAAGGGCTTCTTTTTATGCTATGGTGACCTCTCAGCCCTAGAAGGATTGAGCATAAATTGGATGACCACTTGTTTTTTTTTTTTTTTTTGAGACAGAGCCTCAAGCTATCCCGCTGGGTAGAGTGCCGTGGCATTACAGCTCACAGCAACCTCCAACTCCTGGGCTCAAGCAAGTCTCCTGCCTCTGCCTCCCAAGTAGCTGGGACCACAGGCGCTTGCCACAATGCCAGGCTATTTTTTGGTTGCAGCCGTCATTGTTGTTTGGCGGGTCTGGGCTGGGGATTCGAACCCGCCACCTTAGGTGTACGTGGCTGGCGCCTTAGCCGGTTGAGCTATAGGCGCCAAGCCTGGATGACCACTTGTAACAGAAGCTCTAGGAAGGATTCCTAAACCTGGGAGGCTAGACAGAATGACGTGGGGACAGGGATCCTCACCCTGAATCCCCGATAGAGCTTCAGGGAGAATTTGAAAACACTGAAATTATATTTAAAGTGTATTGTGGACAGAGAATGTCCATAATTGTTTTTGTTTGTATGTTTAAACCAGCGTGTCGAAGAGAAGAATAACCCAAAATAAGGTTTAGGGTCACTGCCCGAGGATGACTTTCAGTCCTGAGATACTAAAATTCAAATTCATGCAGCAACATATTTAAGCACCAAAGGCCAGGGAAATTTACATTGAGCATACGCTGGTGAGAAAAGAAGATTCCACATTAAACAGTGGGTGATAATCTACTGAAATAGAGAATGGGAGAAAGGCCTCCGTCTCCAGGCCCTTTCATGCTTCCCCACTTACCAACCCCCTGGCTCCCACAGTCAGCAGGGAACTGCAATGGAGGCCGCCTGGAAAGGGAAACACTGTCATTCATGCCTGTTTGTCTCCATTGGAGATAATCAGTGCTGCTCCCTGCCAGGCTTGCTCCTGCCTCCTGCAGGCATGCCAGTGGGCCCTGATGATTCTGACAGGCAGCTGGCACTCAGGCCCTCCCCAGAGAGTGAGCTAATGCCCAGCTAAAATGAGGGGAGAACTTTCAGGCAGCACATTCTGTCACTAGAGACCAATAACACAGGAGCAGGCCGTAGAGATCGGTCTCATTCCATCTCCGCTCTCACCTCCATTTTTTCTCTCTCCCCTCCTCTTCTCCCTTCTGGCTCTCCTTCCTTACTCTCTCTCCACTTCTTTGATTGTTCTCCTCCCCCTTTCCCTCCCCTTCTGCTGCGACCTCTAAGTTGGCTCAGCGTCATTGTTCAAGATGTTAGTTACATAATATGGCTTATGAAAGCAAAACAACCTGCGGCCTGCCATGCCAGACTGGGTGAAACTTAGCGTGAAAAGAAAACACTGGTTCTCAGCACTTCTGGGCTTTTCTGCACTACCAGGAGGATCAGCTGGATGGGGCTAACCCATGCCATGTGCACTGGACTCTAATTCTTTCTTGAGACTAACTCAGCCAGACTTCGGAGCTTTTCAATCTTAAAAGGCAGAGAAAAAGCATGCCAGAGACAAGGGTGGGTGGTGGTGGGGTGGGGCACTGGCAGAGAGGCTCCCTGATGAACCAATGTGATGGGCAGGTCAAGAGTCTCTTGTTCTTCCCATCCTCTGTCACCAGCTCTGGAATTCTTGGTCAGCATCTCCTTGGCACCATCCGTGTTAGTTTAGTAGACCCTAGAAGTGTTTCTTGATTTTTTTAGTAGTTGTCTAGACAAAATGACTGAGCTATACTAGAATTTTCAAGTTCCCAGAGAGGATTTATGCTACCTTTGTGGCTTGTCCCTCTCTTTTAGACTTCTCCAATCTATCTGATATGAATTTGGCTGTAGATCTTGATGACAAAAACCGATCATAAATTGGAAGAGCACCTTTACTCTCTAAGACGTCAAATTCAACTCAGAACTGCTTCATTTCAGTGTTGGTCTGATGGTTCACAGCACACAATTCTGACTCTGGAAGGAATTTTGAGGCTCTCCATAGCTTATCTCAGACTGATTCTGTAAGGCTGGTGTCCACTTCTATAGAAGTAAATCATTTAATGCCACAGATAGTCTAAGTATCCCAAGGGGAGGGACCTGGAAGCCTCAGTTGCTTCCAGGATATAGCGACTGGGATGTTCACCCCAAAGCCCTGCATTTGGGGTCAGGGAGAGAAGGATGTTTCTGAACCAGGTAATTTGGGGATTAACTGTGGGAATGGAGCAGCTCACACATTGAACCACTAACACCAGAGATTAATGGCTGTGACTAAACTGAACCCCACTCCCCAGACTTCTGTCCATTCCCTTTAGGCAGTGACACTGCAGTGTCCTGTTTCTGGCAATTTCTTCTTTTCTTTCTCTCTCTCCCTCTTCCCTCCCTTCCTTCCTTTTTCTTTTTTCTTCCTTCCTTCCTTTCTTTCTCTTTCTTTTCTTCTTCCTTTCTATTCTTCTCTCCTCTCTCCTCTTTCTCCTTCTCTTTTCTTTTTATTTCTTCTGCCCTTAGAACTCTCTGATGATTTAATTCATTGAAGGCATGATTAATTAATTGAAGGCTGACTTGGCTAAGTGCTAGGACACAGATGTATTTATATAAAAATGTTAATAGCTTGGCAGTTTCTGGATCCTGAACCCACCTAGGGTGTGTCTGGTAGTAGATTGTTTGAGGAGAGGGCTCCTTTCTTGCAAATCAAGCCCTGGGAAAGTCCTGTACTATCTGTCTTTCTAAAGTCAGCTCCTGATTAGATCACAAGTTCTCTCCCCAGAGACCAGGCAAATGTTCATTCATTTCTTCCAACAAAACTTTCCCTCTCTCCCCTCCCCCTGTACTGCCTTCTGCAGTATTATTTGAATAGAGTCACCACAAGAAGTCACATAATTATTTGAAGATAAGCTGGTGTGCATAGCACTAGGCCCAGAAATCCCATGCTGAATGGTGATGCCAGTGACACCCTTTGGCTAGAAGAGAAGGAGAGTCACAAAAATAAGGAAGAGAAGGATTTCCATTCACTTGACCCTCCATTCATATATTTTCCCCCAAAACACCAAGTTAGTGCCTATTTGCCCCTCTTGATTATCGATTCTTGGAGGCCATCTTAAATGCCTATTCCATTAATATCAACAGAGCACTAAAATAGAGTCACAAGAGAGGAGTTATTCTAAACCTTTATTGAAAGGCAGATGGAGACTACAGATTTACTGACTGCATGCCCACTGGAGTTCAGTCAATAAATCTGCTCACCAGGCCATATAGTGGAAGAGTAGAACACAGAGACCCATTGCAATCTCAAGACAATGCAAGTTACTCAATCAGAAACCCATAAGAACAACTTGCTGTGGTATAAGAGACCCCCGAAGTGCAATTCACCAAATGATCACAGGAACCATGTGGACACATCCTCTGCAAGGTAGGACTAGGACACTGCTCTGCTAGACCAGAGGAGCTCCAGGCAATGAATCCAAGACAACTGCTTGTTAGTTGACTGTCCCTGGAGGGGAGATTAATTAGGAAGAGTTGGCAGTAGAAACTTGTTTAAGAATGACTATATCTTTTATGTCACACCTCCCCACTCTTAGTGACAGCTTTCTCAGCTTAGCAAATTCTCTTGTGTACTGTTTCTGGAAGATAAATTCTTAGGTTCCCATCTTCTTTGTAAGATGCTATATCTTGGGCAGAAGGCCTATGAAGGACATCTGTGTTGTGATCCAATGTGTGCTTGTATACTTGTTCTCACAAATGTGGTACATATCTCTATTGTACCTATGTGTATGTGCATATTACCTGCATGTTGTGAAATTAGGTATGAACTTTTAATGAATGGTTGGTGATTGAGCTCAAGGTGAAGTCATTTACAGTAGTAATCTACCTGAAGTCTTGGGAGGCATGATAAACTGTGGGCTTCTTATCAGTCATTAACTTTTTTTTTTTTTTTTTGGAGATAGAGTCTCACTTTATAGAGTCATAGCTCATAGCAACCTCTAACTCTTGGGCTTAAGCTATCCTCTTACCTCAGCCTCCCAAGTAGCTGGGACTACAGGTGCCCACTATAACACCTGGCTGTTTATAGAGACGGGGTCTCATTCTAGCTCAGACTGGTCTCAATCTCCTGAGCCCAGGGGATCTGCCTGTCTTGGCCTCCCAGAGTGCTAGCATTAGAGCAACATGAGGCTGTGGCTGTCTGATTCCAACCAGAATTAATTGAGCAAGTAGTCATTCTTTTTTACAACATAATCCCAGGAAGGCTTGAGCTGTGCCTTGATGTTTGTCGTAAAAAGCAACATGTTGGATTCTTTTTAAGCTCAATTAAACAGATATGCACCTTAGTGCCCCGGCCAGAGTTAAAACACAGCCAAACAACCACCCAGTAGAAAGCTACAAAATGAGACCTAAAAATTACTCGTTAAAAAAGTATTTCAAGGAGCAGTGCCTGTGACTCAAAGGAGTACGGTGCCAGCCCCAGCCAAAAACTGCAAACAAAAAAAGTACTGCAGGCACCACAAAAGGGCTGATGATAGAGTGAGAAGAATTCCTGCCTTCACAAAGTTCACTTAAAAAATCCCATCGAGTGATGGGATGCTGTCTCTTTGGAATAGCAAGTTACTTTTACTTTATTGATGTAAGGGCCAAACAGTAGCTGGAATTAACTGTGTGAAGCCTTTGGTTGAGTTAATAGGAGCCCTGGCATAAAGTGGTTGCTCAGGAACCATTTAATTCACTTGCCTACCATCCTGCCCAGCAGCACAGATCTGGTTATTAATTTATTTATTCAAAGAGTCTCTTATTATGTTGCCCTCAGCAGAGTGCAGTGGTGTCACAGCTCACAGCAACTTCAAACTCTTGGGCTTAAGCGATTCTCTTCCCTCAGCCTCCCAAATAGCTGGGACTACAGGCACCCACCACAGCACCCAGCTATTTTTGTTGTTGTTGTTGTTGCAGTTGTCATTGTTTAGCAGGTCCAGGTTGGGCTAGAACCTGCCAGCCTCAGTGTATGTGGCCAGCATCCTACCCACTGAGGTATGGGCACTGCCCAGATCTATTTAAGTGCCCTTAGACAGTATCCAAGGAACTCCTTAAAACCCTCTATTAGGTTGTGCTGCCATGTAGCTCTTAGCCACTAACTGGCAGGATATTACAGGAACTAATGTTTAAGGAGTTCATAGAGACCACCTTTTGTAAATACTGGCCTCTGTCTCTTCAAGTCTGAAGGCTTGGCCATCGTTCTGTTTAATCTATCACTGATAAAAGTTATTATGTAACATAGGGTCTGCTAAATGAGCTATAAAAAACACCTTGGAAATACAAGGGGACTGCACTGTGACCTGTAGGCCAAAGCTAATTCCAGGTGAGAGGGTGGAGGAGGAAATATGCTGACTGCTTCCATGCAGAGTCTGATAATATGAACTTAGAATTCCTTTTCCTTTCATGCAATCTTTGACAAAGAATTGGTTACCAGTTAACAAAAACCAAAGTGCTTAGGCCATTGCCCCTTCAGTCTGGTGCTACACTGTGTGGGACATACTAAGTAGGGTGACCAGATTTTAACATTTGTAAAGCGGGACAACATGGGGTGGGGCAGGACCTGACAATGCCAACTTTGATAAGCAGTTCTCGATAATCACTTCTCAACAATTATTTGTTATTACTACAGTTTAACATTATAAAATTAACAAAAATAATATAAAACTCATATTCTGGCAAAATAGCCACATGGCAGCTGAAAACCGTATATTCCCTTCCTGTTCTCCCGCCCGTTTGTGCATTCTTTCCAAAAATCAGTAGTTTTTTAAAAACACTGCGGGACATGGGACAAATTGTTAAAAAGCGGGACGTCTGGTCACCCTAATACTAAGGGAAGACAACTTTGGCTGGAAAAGTAGATTGAAGGGTGCATAACTAAACATCAAAACCAGGAAAACACGATGAAAAGGGACAGTCTCAACAACATGCTCAACAGATAGCAACTGACCCCACCCAGCAAACTAATAATTTTATCTACCTTAAAAATTAAACCATATCCTAAAACTATGGGTATGGGAGATTAGGGAAAAGCTAACCTTCAACCAGGGTAGTAATGTGGTAAATATTTGCTACTTAAATGAATATTGGCAGCTGGGCTATCACACATTAAACACTTCTTCAGGCTGTTATATTAAGCCAGGCAGGCTCAAAACAATGGGATAGCTTGGTATGTCAAAACCAAACTCAGGAGCACAAAAGGGGCAGGGCCAGGGATGTACCCTGGTACAAAACTCTAGAGCTAGGTGATGTCAAGATTGTATGATTTTGGTCTAGGTGAGAAAACAATCCCAGAAATGGCTCGAATACCCAAGTCAGAGAGGTATAGGAGGCAGCTTTAAAAACCCAAAGAGCAGGGCAGCACCTGTGGCTCAGTGAGTAGGGTGCTGGCCCCATATACCAAGGGTGGTGGGTTCAAATCAAGCCCTGGCCAAACTGCAACCAAATAGCTGGGTGCTGTGGTGGTTGTCTGTAGTCCCAGCTACTTGGGAGGCTGAGGTAAGAGAATTGATTAAGCCCAGGAGTTGGAGGTTGCTGTGAGCTGTGTGACAGCACCGCACTCTACCAAGGGCAACAAAGTGAGACTATCTCTACACACACAAAAAAAAACCCAGAGCAGATAAACCTGAGCTTATTTTCTCTCTTCAAATAGCAACCAAAAAAGCCCCTCCCCCTTTTGGGTAGAATATGTAGGCACAAAATGGCAGATAGGGACTTAAAAGGAACCGCAAAGAAACAAGTCAGGAGAGAACTTATAAATGTTAGGCTGATTTATAAGAGCTGCTCTGGGCAGTTACAGTTTGTTTACAGTGAGGAGTTATCTAACTCTGAACATATTGTACATAGCAATCAGAACTCATCACAGCAAGAGAACCACAGCTGGTCTGCTGCAGCCAACACAAAAAACCACCAGAGAACAGGAAGGGAAATGTCAGGATCAAGGTAGGTTTTTTATTATAAAAGAAAGAGGTAACTCCTCAGCAACCTTAACACAGGAAAAGAGTATTTTGGGAGAAGACAACAGGATACAAAATCACAAGTGTTTTTGCCACCAGCTCTGTCTCTTGTCTCCTCCAAGAGCAGAGGGGAAAGGACACAGTTGAAGCAAATAAGCAATTATGTAAAATTACTTAGAAACCCTACAAATTTGATTAAAATCTAAACTTCTATTTTGCGCTTAAAAATTTTTTAATATATCAAAAGGCCTGCTTTAGTGACATGCTATTCCCACCAGAAAATAACCCTAATATGTGTATATCCCCTCGTCGGTAACATGCTCAAGTTGACCAGCCAACTCATTTCTAAAGTGTGTGGACAAGTACATGTATCTTGTGAAACAGAGCCATGGCCATCAAGTGACTGCTCGTTAGCCTGCATCCGCCTATCAATTTACCAGTGCCCACTT
>CAUYTI010075051.1:0-45011 GCA_963575145.1 Galago senegalensis | reverse complement strand
ACATTGATACTGTCATGGGTTACAGTGTGCTATTTTTATATACAATTTGAAATATTTTCATCAAACTGGTTAACATAGCCTTCATGTCATTTTCTTAGTTATTGTGTTAAGACATTTATATTCTTCATTTAGAAAGATTCACATGTACCCTTTCTTCATTTAGAAAGATTCACATATACCACCAATCACCCTCCCTCCACCCATTCTCCTCCCTCTCTTCCCCTCCCTCTCCCTTTTCCCCATATTCTTGGGCAATAATTGGGTTATAGCTTTCCTATGAAAGCTTATAAATTAGTTTAATAGTAGGGCTGAGTACATTGGATACTTATTATTCCTTTCTATGGAATAGCAAAGAGATACTTTGCTAAAAAGAATATTTTCCAGCTCCATCCATGTAAACATGAAGGAGAAAAAATCTCTATCCTTCTTTAGGGCTGCATGGTATTCCATGTCATACATATACGACAATTTATTGATCGATTCATGGGTTGCAATTCATAATTGCTAGGTCAGGGTTATTTCTTAACTTGTATTGAAAGTCCTAGCCAAAGCAATTAGGCAAGAAAAAGAAATAAAATCCATCCAAATTGGAAAGGAAGAAGTAAAATTATCTCTGTTCTGAACAAAATAGGGGAAAGAGACTAAAAAAAACATATGAACAAAAGCCCAGAGGACTACAGGGTTATAACAATAAAATTGAAGGAACTATTGATATAGGCCAAAATGTAGATGAATCTGCAGGGAATCACACTGAGTGGAAAAGCCAATTCAAAAAGGCTACATACTGTTTGACTCATTTATTTAACATTCTTAAAATGACAAAACTATAGAAAGGGAGAACAGATTAGTAGTTGGTAGGGCTTAAGGTCTGGATGGGGCCAATAAGAAAGTGCATGTGGCTACAAAAAAGGCATCATAAAGGATCCTCATGGGGGTGGAAATGTTCTGTATCTTGACTGTGTCAATGGCAATATCCTAACTGTGATACTGTACTATAGATTTGCAAGATGTTACCATTGAGGGAAACATCTAAAAAGGTAGATTGGATTTCTCTGTATTAGGTCTCTGTATTATTTCTTATAATTGCATATTGTCTATAATTATTGAAAAAGAAAAAATTTCTTTAAAAACTCAGATCAATTAGGATAAACAAAAAAAAAAAGAAAAAAATTGGGATAACCAAGTTCATGCATTAAAATAAATTTATTGCTTCTACTTGATAAAAGTACATAGACTGATCTCACAGTACCAGCAGCTACCATTTGTGCATCCAGTTTGGTAATTATATCTCATGGGTTCCATAGTAATTATGGTGGAACTCACATATTTCCTGTGCCAGAAATCATCACATTTCCTTAGTAATTATTCAGGACCAAACAACTTTGACAGTGTATGGCTAGCAATTGATGGCTGAAAAAATGTCAAGAGATAAAGAAATCAGCTTAATTTGTAGGCAGTGTTGGGCAGTAGTCTATAATCCTTTTTATGGCTATCATGTCCATTAGCAAGATATCTGGGAAAATTATGAGAAATGTCCAAATGGTAAGTCTGTAGTTTGTGCTCAAGAACGATAGCTAAAAAACAGTTTTAATTTCCCTATTTATTGCAAAAAAGTTTAATAACTCAAGAAGGACATGATGACAACTTCTTGGCATATAGTCATTGTCTATCTTCACTTATCTCCCAAAGGGAAGCTTGGAAGGAGCACTTAGCATAAAGTTCTCTAAAATGAAAAAGCACTTCTCTCTTGTGTTGATTGTCCACTAAATGTAGGGCATATTATTGATCTATTCCATTGGAACCTCACAACATAGAGATATCAGTTTTCCAGAAGGAAAATCTAAAGCTCCAGGGAAGTGAAACAATTTCCCAAAGGTGAAATGTGGAGTTAATGAGAGTTGAAATTTGAACTTGAGTCACCCCACCACAACATTCTGTTTGCCTCCTTTTTGCCCCTTGGTAGCAGGTGTTGCTCCAGGTTCTCCAAGACATTGATTTCAGAGCTAAGAATAACAACAGTTCCATGAGCAAAGACAGCATTAAGTGGGAGAAGGAAGGACCCTGAATTGCAGAAGGAGAACTGGATTTTAAGATCTAATTCCTGGATTTTTGTACTGACTTTAGCTTTGGGGCTTTTGCATACATCATGAGCCTCAGTTCCTTCATTTATGAAACAGTTGGTGTAACAGTTAAATAAAATGATGAATGAAAAGTAGCTAACATAGGGCTTGACCCATTGCCTAATAAACA
The DNA here is from genome assembly GCA_963575145.1 of Galago senegalensis. Lineage (NCBI taxonomy): Eukaryota > Metazoa > Chordata > Mammalia > Primates > Galagidae > Galago > Galago senegalensis. The sequence goes on along the minus strand of CAUYTI010075051.1, from coordinate 42,761 downwards.
CGGATGCTGTTGTTAGAGATTCTTTAAACATAGGACGGGGCAGAGTGGGTACTCTGACTCTAGTTAATGGTTAACTTCTACTTTACAACAGGTGTCTCTAGGCCACTTGCTTTTCAAAGGTCCATTTCAGGTACTGTAGGTTGAGAGCTTCTTCATACCCTTTTGGAGGTTGCCGCCTCAGGGACTAATTTAGCACTCTTAAGGCCTTCCAACCCATGGAAGACTTCTAGAGCTGGGATCCCTCAGCTGTTTTTTCCCTCTCTCTCTGAAGGCAAGCTCAAATGGCTCTCCTTGTGATTGCCTGTATATCTGTCTCCCTATCATAACACTGGTTCCCTGAAAGCAATAATCTGCTTCAATATTGTGTTCTCAGGACATAGTACAAGGCCCAGGAAAGAGAAGATAATCATATTTAGAGATAAATTACTCAACAGACAAGCACATACATGATCTTCTGGAATCTGTATTGACTTTCATGTCAGAGTGGTCAGTATACAGTCACTATCCAGGCAGCATTTGATGCCAGAGGGTGACAGGAATGCATGAGACTCTCCCAACCATACTTGATGCTGGGTAATCAGGAACTTCTCCAGAACTGATCCTATCTTCTGACACCTGTTGATTTTCATATTTGGCATTATGTATGCATTTTTAAAAAAAGAGCACACTATGACTTGGGGGTTCAGCCCTGCATTTTTTGTGTGTATTATTAGTCCCTCCTTTATCTTTCCATAGAAGCAAAATTGCAGCCTGGTTCCCAGCTTGGACAACTAGGGACCAACAACAATGTCAGAGGACATTTCCGCTCACTTACCTGCATGGTTGTCTGATGTTACAGCAGAGGACAGAAGGCACGTTGTTGAGGTTGCTGGTGGGGACCATGGACCAAGAAGTCCAGTGTCAGAGAGGCATTCTCTGTGCTCTCCTCTCTTCTCTCCTCCTCCTTGAGGAAATGCACTGGGTTGTGTCCTAGCTCTGCCACTTTCCAGCTGTTGGCTTTGAACATTTTGAGTCTAATCTGGAACTTCTGAAGCTTTAAAATAAGGAATGATAACAGTCATCCTTATGGGGTTGGGGAGAGGGTTTATTCTTCCACTCAGCAAGAGTTTATTGGCTGCCTGATCCACGACAGACACTGCTCTAAGTAATGGAAATACATCAGTGAACAAACTGAAACTTCTGCCCTCAAGGTTCTTACATTCTACAGGAGGGAGATAGGCAATGAACCATATAAATAATTAAATTACATGGCGTATTAAAAATTAATGAGTGATACTAAGAAAAATTATAGTAGCAGTGGGTACCCAGTTCCAGGGGTGGAAGTACAATTAAATGAAGTGGCCGAGTGGGTGAAGGGATCACTGAGAAGATGACATTGGAGCAAAGATTTTAATTTGGTATGGAGAAGATCCACTTGGATTCCTGTGGTAAAGTATTCCAGCCAAGGTAGAATAGCAGACACAGAGCCTCGGGGCTGGAGCAAGCCTGAAGTGTTTGTAGAGCTGTAGGGAGGCTTATAGCAGCACTTGAATGTCTAATTATATCTTACAAAATGTGCTTGAAAATAAAAAAGCAGACCAATTAGGACACACAAGTTTATGCAATAAAGACCAGAGGTATGGTACTGCTGTGGTAGGACCTGAGGTCAAGGAGGTGGGGAGTAGGACATGTGGGACCTGTAGGACATTCTGTGTGCATTCTGAGGAAAAGCAGATGCCATCTGAGCGTTTTGAGCAGAGGAGAGGACTGATATAACTTGAGCGTGAAGGAGACTCCTCTGGTCGCTGCATAGAAAGAAGCTGTAGGAAGATCAGTAAAGCAGCAAGGAGGCCCTTTAGCAGTTAGGGCTGGAAAAGATCTATGTCAAATGCCTACATTAGGATGTCCAGTGTTGTCACCTAGAAGATGACAGGACAGCAGTGTGGCATGATTATTCTAGTGTTCACAAGAGACCCCTGCTTGGTATGCATGGCCCAGGAGATGGATACTCTCAAATACCATTTCACCTTGGTCACATAGAACTGATGTGCTCCTTAGAAGAACAGTCCCCTTTACAAGCAGGAGAAAATAGTAAAATAAACTCACGAATTCTGTATTTCGACAAGTCTATACTCAACTCCTGGCTCCAAATCTTTCTGTATGACCTTTGGAAAATCCTTTACAGCCCCTTGAGGTATAGTCTCCACACTGCAGAGTGAATAATAATAATCTCCTTCATACAGGATTACTGAGAGCACATATTATAATACCAGTAACGTGTCTGGTCCCTAGGACCCATCCCACAATGCTAGTTCTAGTCACTGTGCCTTGTGCTCATTCATGCTGGATTTCTTTACATTTTATATTTCTCTAAATGATATTCATTGATTTCTGATATTTTCTGATTTGTGATTCTAAAATTAAAAAATCTTTAATGTTTGCTAACCATTTGTGTTTCATAAAATGGTCTCTTTGATCTTAAAAAGACAAATGTTGGAGGCACATACTAATCGGTCTAGTTCAAATGCTTGTGGGAAGTTTGTTCAGATTCAGCATCTAACTTAGTGCTGGGCACATTAGGTGCCTAATAGTGTTTGCTGAATGAACATATGTGAGGCCAAAGTCAAGGATCCGATCCAATATTCATGTAACTAATGACTTCTTGCCCTAATGACAGCCCCAAAGGAAATTACTGTTAATTATAATGATCGTATGCGTAATACTTTACACATCCAAAAGTTTTCAACATGTTAACTAGATTGATTCTTGCACAGTTTTAGAAACTGGTATTTTTTTTCATATTTTTATATTTTGTTTACTGGCCTTTTGTAGTTCTTTTGTGATGTCTCTATTTATGTCTTCTGCCTATTTTTTTCATTTTTAAACACAAGGTTATTGCTGACCTGGGGACCCAGGTTCACAAGTTGAAGAGAAGAGCTAATTAACATGAACTCGCAGTGGAAATAGCAGCTAGTGGAGCTTGGTTTTCCTCATGAAGAGGAGAAGCAAAGGGCGGCAAGAGACCACGAAACTGCTGTCAACAAACCGAAGATGAAACTCAAGCTGAAAAAGACTCATGCTGCTGAGACAGAGATGACAGCCGAAAAGGTAAGACAAAAAATCGGTATTTTAAAAGATATTTCTTTTTCTTTTCTCTCTCTCTCTCTCTTTTTGAGACAGAGTCTCACTATGTTGCCCTCGGTAGAATGCCATGGCGTCACAGCTCACAGCAACCACAAACTCTTGGGCTTAAGCAATTCTCTTGCCTCAGCCTCCTTAGTAGCTGGGACGACAGGCACCTGCTATAACTCTGGCTATTTTTTTTGTTGTAGTTGTCATTTCTGTTTAACAGGCCTGGGCTGGGCTCTAACCTACCAGCCTCAGTGTATGTGGTTGGCATCCTACTCACTGAGCTAGGGGTGCCGAGCCATTTAAAGGTTATGTGAGTTTATATCTTCAGCTCAACAGCTTTGTATTTGTAGTCCAAAGCCAAGGGTACAGTCTACGCTTGTCTGTCAGTGTCTACTACATGGCCTTAAACATGTGACTTATAGTCTCAAAAAAAAAAATCAGTTTGAATTTTTTGAACCTTTCTATCTGTACTTGAGTGAAGTTTCAGTGGGAAAGAAGAGGCTTCTTGGGCAGAGTAGAAGCCAGGGGTAGCCAAGCTTCAAAGGTGGGAGAAATATGCATACCTAAGAGATCCCATGGTCCAAAAGGCATGCTGCTCCAGGAGCCCAATCCCGCAGGTGGGGATGGAGAAATGAGTGAACTCAGGTGTGACGCTTGAGAGCCCTTGGAGCAGACAACTACATCACTTGGGAAATTTCTAGACCCCAACATGTAGGAAGCAGAATCTCAGCACCCCGGGTCTACCTGGAGTGAGTACAGCTGCTGCAGTAGGGGTCTGGCCTAAGCAAGGTAGATCTGAAAGACTCTCTCTCCAGCAGTCTGGATTCCAGTGGCAACAGCACCACAGCATGCTAAGCAGAGAAATAGACACAGACACCCAACTGTACGGTTTGTACCAACACACAGGGATGAAGAAAAGGCACTGGGCAGTGGGCATGGGGTCTGTGGCCCTCCCTGTGGTTCTCTGAGGCTAGATCTGAGGTAGTCTGCTCTGCTTGTCCTGGGCTGAACCTAGAGACAGAGGACACAGGTCACTCCATCTGGGTGGGTCTGAAGAGAGGAAATAGTGCCATTGTCTTGAGCAAACATTCCACATGGCTGCTTGTCGCCAGGCTGCACCTTATAGACAGGTAAACACACAACACCCAGCGTGGCACTTGCGTAATAGAGACAAATGCAAGGGTTATAGGAGACAGCTGCAGAGTTTATATGGGGGCTCCTGACAAATGGCTATGGATTGACTTCGAATGAAACCTCTGTTTTGGGAACAAAGAGGAGCAGGGAGAGGGTCTCTGTTTTACTCTGGAGAAATCAGGGAGTCTTCCAGACTAGCTGGAATCAAATGGAGGAAGGTGGGTCTTCAGGTGAAGAAGAAAAAGAAGGAGAAGTTTACACAGAGTGAAAATGTGTGTGTCCTTGGATAAAGAGGTAAAAATGAGAGAGTACTTGAAGAAGATTAACAGTGTGATGTGTTAGGTTGAGGGGATGAAAGTGTTAGAGGAGAGAATGGAAGAGACTGAGAGGGAGCAGGAGACACAGGCATAAATGGCCTTCATTGGCATGCTAAGGGGTGTGTGTGAATCTTAGAGCAAAGGAAATAGCGGGTCAACAAGACAGCAATGAGGACAATGGCATGCATCTCTGAGGAGTCAGAGACATGTCAAATTGCAATTGTTGTGGTACAGTGTTTTTGTCTTTATGGCTACTTAAATAACTCTGGCTCCCAAGAGGTTAGCCTTTCATATCCTTGCCCTTGCTAACCTTCAAATGCTCCTGGGCTATCAGAGTCATCATGCTTTAATTAATGTGAGATGGCTTGCTAACCAGGACATCAAAAGCTAAGAAAGAACTGTGCATCAGAAAGGGACAGAACTTATAATCAGGAACGTTGCATCACTCTCCCTGGAGGCCCCTGAAGGATCTCGCACAGGAGATGTTGACTGGTTATTTACAGTCCATGGTTTGTGAGTTGACAGTCAGATTTGCCAAGGGGAAAAGAGAATGCTAAGTACACTCGCCGGAGAATCAGGGGACTATAGTCCTCATCCTACTTTAAATAACCCATGAGTAACATGAGATTTGGGTCTCATGTGTCAAGAAGCAAAGGTCCAGAAAACTTACAGAATCCTGAAAGTTTCTGGAAAGTGTGCGAAGAGTTCCCCTGTTTTCTGAACAAAGGTGATGTCTGGAACGCCAGGGCAGGGTGAGTCAATAAGGCGATGTCCAGCATCACACCAGAACTGCTCCATCAGATGATGTAGACCAGGAACTGAAGTTCACGTCTGCGCATCAGCTAATATGCTGCTTTATGGAGAAGTTGCTGCTGGTTTTCCTTCTATGGGCTAAACTCATGGAACTTTTTCATCTTCATGGTCCACCTTGTTGGCCTCTTTATTCGCATCTAATTTTAGAAGTGCATGTTCATTATTGAGAGTAAAACAGATGGAAAGTAATGAAAGCAGAAAGAAACAAAACTGTTGACGCTTTCACAGGCCAGAGACACCTAACTAATACGGACATTTGGGATACTTTTCTTCTTGTGCTTTTTCTACTCAAATTTTCTATAATTGCGTTTATGAGACTCTCGCGAGAACAGACTCTCAGAGGACAGAAATCTGATTAGTAGTTGTCTCAAGTGGGAGGGAAGGGTTAGAGGATACCTGCGACAAACAAGTTCAATGTAAGGATAAGATAAATCAATAGCATATCTTTTTAAAATTATGAAAACATAGAAATCAGGATAACCATTGGGCCAGATCTAATAAAAATCAAGAGAAACAATAACATGTTATTGGCAGAAACCAAGATTAATTTAGTACTCGTTATCTCAGTGCTGGAAATAACCTTTTGAAGAAGGTACCGTTGCTATCATTTTCCAGGTGAGGTTCAGGGACATTAAGGGACATGTGGAGATTAAACAGCTAACATGCCTGGGATTCAACCCCGGTTTGGTGGGTTCCAAAGCCTATTGTCTTTATACTCTACTTGGCTGCCTTTTAACTTCTAGAATTGAAAAATTAAAAGAAAAAACCCTCTAAGGACTTTTTCCTTAAATCTTCTAATAAACTATGACGTTCTATTAAGCGTTATTTTGAAGTTCTATACCATGCGGCACTGATGGGTGTTTGTTGTCTTTGTGGCTGTCTATCATCCCGTCTGTGACTAGCCTTTCTCTGGGGAGATCTTTCCATCTCCCAGTGCAGGGGTCAGCACTCAGTTTCCAGAATCTTTCACACCTAAGTTGCCCGATGTGTTCCAGACTTTGTCCATGCAGGATATCAAGTTGAAAGTGAGAACATGAGCATTGTGAAGAAATGAGATCGTCTCAGGCATGCCATGTGCTTGCCTGGGGCACAGAGGGGCACAGAATGTAATGTGTTCATGGGACCCATGGCTGCCCAGCTGAGTGTCTAAGGAAGAGGTGGCATCACGGACGGTGATAGTGGAGGTCGCATGAAAGCTGTGTTCTTGGCACCTCTGGCATCCAGAACCAGTGACAGTCATAATTCTCTTCTCAATGGCCTCTCCACGGTGTGGCATATTTGGGGAGTTATTTTTGTAAACAACTTGATTGAGATATATTCACATAGCATCCACTCATCCATTTCAAGGGTACAGTTCTCTGTTTTTTATCAATAGCATATTGATAGAGTTGTGTGTGTTATCACTATGGTGGATTTAGAACATTTTTATTATCTCCAAAGACACCCCACACCCATAGCCACCACCTCCCAATTTCCCATCCACCACTGGTTGAGCCAGTGGTTCTCAACTTTCCTAATGCCACGGCCCTTGAGTATAGTTCCGGAGAGTTGCAACCCACAGGTTGAGAACCGCTTCTCTGAGCTCTAGGAAACTACTAGTCAGCTTTCTGTCTATTTGCCATTCTGGATATTTCACATAAACGGGACCATACACAGTGTGGTCCTTTGCCTTCTTTCTCTTAGCATGATGTTTTCAAGGCTTGTCGATGTCGTGGATTGGTGGACTGGTGCTTCACTTCTCTTTGTGACTGAATAATGATCCCCAGTGTTGTGGTTTTGGACTGTTCCTGGAAACGCAGCCTCAAATCTGTTTCTTTAGCCTTCCTAAGGATTCCCTGATATCCTTTTCCACATATTTTAATAATTCCATTTTCTGTTTAAATTCACCAGAGTGAATTCTGCTGTGTGCAATTAAGCAGGTCTACTGACACATATGGATATAGTAGGACTGTGATTTTCAAAAGTTACTGTAACCAAGCCAACCATAAACTAGGTCGTCTCAAGAGAGCCATCCCATTCTGCTGTTCAATGAGTTCATAAACTTGTGGAAATAAACTTCTAGCCAGACACCAAAAACCACATGAAATGGCAACTGACCACGGGAACTGCTCTGATTATGGGCTCTCTTAAGATTTAATACTGGTTAGGGGTAAGAAATTCCCTTCCCGTTTTTCTGACTCCTTGCTGTGGTCCCCTTTTAGTGGGAGGACCCCACTCTCCACTCACCTCCATGGGAGACCTCTAGCTCCCTGGAGCCAGGCCTCTCTTCCAAGGCCCAGCCTTCTATCTCCACATCCTCGCTCTCTCTTACCCTACCTGAAATCCCAATTGGCCCACACTTTCCTCTCCCACCTTCCTTATCTTCCCTGGTGGCATCAGCCTTCTCTCAGCCATGGATTAAAACCCCCCAGTCAGCTTTGTCTTTTCTTCTTCTCTGGTCCCCCCTCTTTTTTTTTTTGAGACAGAATCTCACTATGTCACCCTTGGTAGAGCATGGTGGAGTCACAGCTCATAGCAACTTCAAACTCTGAGTTTATGTGATTCTCTTGCCTCAGCAAGTAGTTGGGACTACAGGTGGCTGCCACAACACCCAGCTATTTTTGTTGTTGTTGTTCAGTGGGCTCGGCCAGGTTCAAACCCTCCAGCCCCAGTGTATGTAGCCAGTGCCCTGCCTAACCACTGAGCTCCGGGCACTGAGCCTTTTTCTTCACGTCCTGCCTTTTGTCCTGTGTAGCAGGTACTTTATATTCCTTTCTCTTTATTCCTACACAAGCCACTGCTCCTGCCAGACCTCTGTTAGCTCTCTCAGCTGTCTTCATGCACTTTCAAATGGACTCTGTATCTAGTTTGTCCTCTTCGGATGCTGTGAGTGGCCACCAAGCTTTGGGTCATGTGACCCATCAAAGGAAAACTTAAATGCACCTTCCCAAGATACAGACACATTTATATGTACACACACACACACACATGTATATATTTCACTTATTAGGTACATAAATACACTACTAAAATATATTCTTTGCCTTTTGAACATACACAGACGTTTTCAAAGAATGAGATGTAGAAAATGTAAGTAGATATTATATATATTTTTTCCAACCCACAGTGAATTATCTCACCCCTGGGGTGCCAAGATCATCATGCTCACTGGTTCTTGGTGCTGAGCCAGAGAAGTCTTCCCTCTGCCTATCTGACCAGGTTGCTATACTGGGCAAGCTTTCTAAGATTCCCAAGTGGAATATAGTCCTACTACCTTGCCCAGGTAATGAGAGCTGGGCCCCTTTTATGGCTTTATCTCAAGCCCATTCTGCTCAGGCTGGTTGGCTAGTTTCTCTGAACAAGCACAGTCCCAACAGTCTCCCAGATTTAATTCCTTTACTTGTTTGTTCTCCCACCTGGGAAACTGTCCCTTGCAGGGCATCTGTCCTTATGCCAGATGTGAGGTCAGTACATTGGGCTTCACTTTCCAGAGCACAAAATCCCACAGAACATTGTTGCCAAATGTCTGATGAATTTTAATTTAAAAATATCTTAATGGCTGCATAGTATTCCAAAGTATATATGTACCGCAATTTGTTAAACCATTTGTGGGTTGATGAGCTTTTGGGTTGCTTCCATGACTTGGAAATTATGAATTGGACTGCAGTAAACATTCTGGTACAAATGTCTTTGTTGTAAAATGATTTTCAATCATCCGGGTAGAGGAATTGCAGGATCGAATGGTAGGTCAACTTTTAGTTCCTTGAGCATCCTCCAAACCTCTTTCCAAAAAGGTGGTATTAGTTTGTAATCCCGTAAACAGTGCAGAAGCATTCCCTTCTCTCCACATCCACACCAACATCTGTAGTTTGGGGATTTTGTGATGGGGGCTAATCTTACTGGAGTTAGATGATATCTCAAAGTGGTTTTGATTTGCATTTTTCTGATGATTGAACATGTTGAATATTTTTTCATGTGTGTGTTTGGCTAGTTACCTGTCATCTTCTGTTCAAGTCTCTTGCCCACAAAGAAATGGGGTTATTTGTTCTTTTTTTTTCTTTTTTTTTTTTTTTTTTTTTTTTTTTTTTTGCCATTTTTGGCCAGGGCCAGGTTTGAACCTGCCACCTCCAGTATATGGGGCCGGCACCCTACTCCTTGAGCCACAGGTGCTACCCTATTTTGTTCTTTTCTTATTGATTAGTTTGAGTTCTCTGTGGATTCTCGTTATTAGACCTTTGTCGGAAACATAACCTGCAAAAATCTTCTCCCATTCTGAAGGCTGTTTGTTGCTTTACTTACAGTTCTCTCGGCTGTGCAGAAGTTTTTTAGTTTGATCAGATCCCAGTAATATATTTTTGGTGTCACTTCAATTGCCAGGGGGTCCTCCTCATAAAATATTCTCCCAGGCCAATTTCTTCAAGCGCTTTCCCTGTAGTCTCTTCTAGTATTTTTAAGTTTAAATCTTTTATCCAGTGAGAATCAACTTTTGTTAGTGGTCAAAGGTGAGGGTCCAGTTTCAGTCTTCTACAGGTCACCAGCCAGTTCACCCAGCACCATCTATTAAATAGGGTATCTTTTGCCCAGTGAATGTTTTTGATAGAAGGAGGGAAGAGGAAGGAGAGGGGAGTGTAGAGGGAAGGGCAGAAGGAGGGAGGGTACTTGGTGGGACCTCACCTATTATGCACAATGCAATGGTCCATTTCAAATCTATTAAGAGTAGAGTATAAACGTCTGACTACAACAAACAACTAAGAGAGGTGCTGGTTATGTTAATCAGTTTGATGTAAGCATTCCACATTGTATATCAAATCAGCATACTGTACCCCATAAATGTACACAGTTATGATTTAATTAAAAAAAAACTACCACTGCTACAGATACAAAAAACTGATAAATGTGTGAGGTAATGTATATGTAAAATTATCTTGATTTAACCCTTCCACAGTGTACACGTTTCAAAGCAATACGTTGTGAGTGATAAATATAATACAACTCCTATTTGTCAACTTAAAAATAAATAAAAATAAAAAAAAAAATCTCTGAAATATACTCATTGAGAATTTCAGTACTCAATGGGTTTGATGCATATTACATTTACATTCTCAGACTGTAAGTCAGTTCGGTAGTGGGTGTCATGACCTAACTTGCCAAAGGGAAAATTGAATGTTACAGAAGTTGAGGGACTTCAATAGTTAGACTTGGTATCTGAGTTCGGCTGGTGCCAGAGTTCATGCTTTCCCATTGCCCACTGCTCCTCTGGTAGAAGGTTGAGACAAAAAAATGGCAATTCAATACAATCTATCCCCTGGTTCCTCCTCAGCACCCTGCCCTAGTCAATGTTTGGAGCCTATTTCCCCAGGAATCCCAGGGTCTTAAGTGGGGATAAGACATTCACACCTACCCACTTCACAAGGCTGTTGGCAGGATTAAAGAGCTAATCTTTGCAAAACACTTTGAGCTTTAAGAAAAGGCAGGCGCCAAAGAACTACAAAGGTTTATTAAGACAGTAGACTTTAAATCCCCTTAACAAGCTCCGCCCCTCAGAGCTAATCTGCTGTGGGTCCTTCCCTTCCCTCCCCACCTCTTCCCTCCTGGAGCCCTGGATGGGTGCTCACCTCTGGACCTTCAGGATGAAAGCGAGGTCTCTTGCCCTGCTTCCTCCACTTCCAGGACTTTCAACCCTTCCTAATCCAAGCCACAGGTATTTTAACATAGCCTCCCAGAGGTCTTGTAATATTTAGAATGCTAGCATGATAAGGCCCCTTAGAGAGCAGCTAGCCCAACTCCTCATCAGTGGTGAGGACAGCAGGCCCACAGGAGGCAGGCAAATGGGCAGAAATCAGTGTCGAGGTCAGCACAGGCTCCAAGCTGCACACCACCAGGCACTCTGGAGCAGGGCTGGAGAGAAGCACACAACCTGTCCCTCCCTCCTTCCTCAAGGTCAGCTCCATCAGTGTGTGGGCTTTCACTGAGTCTAGGATGGCAGGGCCCCCAAACACATGCAGGCAGTCCTTATCCAGGGCCCGATCCCTAGATGAGGGGGAAGCAGCTTGCTGGACAGAAAGAACACAGAATTGGGTCCACACCCTCATGTTCCAGCCCCAGCTCTGTCTCTTTGTAACTGTCATCTTGAGCTGGATTTGATCTGTGGGCTATCGTTTGCTGATTCCTATTCTAAAACACCATGTGAGCACGTCACTTCCAAGCTTAATGCTACTGTCTGCAGTCTTCAGACCCTTACAAATAGGGATGCTGTCTGCCTCGTGTCCTGACAAGGGCATTCTGCCCACCCCTGGAGACTCCCTGCCCATGCCATGTTTGCCCCATCCCTGCCTCTTACACTGTCATGAGCAGTTCATTTTCTCCCCGGAACACTGCTCTTCCCCATCTTCTTGGTGCAGAGTATTCGTTTACTCAACCCAAACTCTAAAAGTTCCCTTCATTTTTTGCCCCTTTCGAGAGTCTCCCATTTCTAAGTTTAATTCTGCAAATATGTCCAGTGCAGGCACCAGGTCGGGATCCAGGAAGGCAGGAATGAGGGGGCACAGCTATCTTTCCAGAGGAGACGTGTAACCAGAGAACTACAGTAATATAGATGGTCCAGGGGAGACAGACTGCTGGGACAGAGGAGGAGCTGGGTCCAGGCTGTATGGGAAGGAAAGTTTCCCAAAGGAGGCAGGTGCTCATTTGGGGCTGGAAAAGCACTTAGGGTTTAGCCTGGAGGAGGGTAAAGGTTGGGAGAAAGAGTCTCTCAAAGCAAGAAATACATGTGTGTGGATAAAAAGATTTTTGAAAGAGCGTCCAATCTACACGTCTCTGTCACTACCCAGTTTGTGTGTCTCACCCACTGGGCTGTGGGAGTCTCTGAAATAACAATTCTTCCTCACTCATTAATAGAGAGAGAGCACAGAGCAGGCCAGCAATTGACAAGCTGTGGCCTGTGGGACAATTGAGCCTAATGCCTGCTTTTGTGTGGTCTGTGAGGAAAGAATGGTTTTATATTTTTAAATGGTGGGGGAAAGAATCAACAGAAGAATTATAGTATTTCGAGACACATAAAAATTCTGTGAAATTAAAGGTCAGCATCCATAAACATCATTTTACTGGAACACAGCCATGCCCGGTCATTTATGTATTACCTACGGTGGCTTTTGAGCTACAACCACAGAGCCCAGTCATTGTGACAAAGACAACCTGACCCACAAGGCCTTAAATATTTACCATCTGGCCTTCAACAGAATAAGTGTGTTGGCCTCGGCTGTGGAATCAAACTGCCCAGAATCAAAGGCTGAACACTCTCCCTCCTACTCACACGACATTGGGCAAAATCCTTAACCACTCTGTGTCACTGTTTCCGCATAGGAGTCTTAAAAATAGGGCTGTTATGAAAACTGAGTTAACATGTTATTTAATATGAAATGTTTAGAATAGTGCCTTGCATGTAGCAAGCACTCCATCCATGTTTATTATTGTTATTACCATGGAGGCTGCAGCACCCGGTGGCAGCTTGGCACGTCCCAATACTCAAAGGGTGTCTGTTAAAAGAATGGATGAGCAAGCAGGTGGATGGAGGTGTGTTCTGAAGACCCTCACCTGATTCCTGGGAGCCTTTCAGAATGGCCGGGAAGGGGACCCAGCCACACACTGCTTATTTCACTTGCCTTTTTTCTCCCACCAGGACCCCCAGGACATCTGCTAGCAATCTGGGTCTTGTGGCATTTTTCTTCTTGTGCTGTTAATTTTAAAATGAATTTTCAGGCTGTGCCTGATGGAGGGAAAAGCAAGGCATAGGGGAGGGACCCTGTAAGTGTGGACAGTGGGGAGCCACAATGGCAGAATTTAGGCATAAGAGATCACATTTCCAGAGACTGGGGGCAGAGGCAAACATAAACAATTTCTCTAAGAAAAAGCAAGAAACGATCATTTCTCAGAGGCCCCTGTAGAGTCCCATAGGGAACTGGTCTCCTTTAGCATTTGGAACTTGTCCCAGCCTCCCCAGGAAGCCAACACTCGGCCCCCAGAACAGAAAGGCGGCCTCGCTTGTGTGTGAGCTAAATACTTTTGTGGCTGCGAGGCTCCCTTGTGGTTTGGAATAGGGTTCTTGAACCTGGTGAGGCATTCTTCCCTTAAAAGCCAGCCCAGAACACTCTGAGCTTCTCCGGTGGAGTTTTAAATTCATTCTTCAGAGAACGTTTTATCTATAAATTGACTGGGGCCCCAACCATCCTGAGACCAGCCCAGCCTTGGGTCATTCCAGCCCTCGCTTCCCACTGCTTTGGGTTTCCACGGTCAGCCTAGCATCAGTCTGAGAGTCCCTCAAAGGACAGCATCTGGGGATTCCCACAAGTTAGCACAGACCAGGCACATAGGTACCAAGTACAGAGTCCAGTTGGAGGAAGGGGAAAAAACAAAAACAAAAACCACATGGCAGCCAAAGAATTCTGCTCAATGTGCTGAATCCCCAGAGGCTGCTGAGCCCATCAAAGGAGAAACACCGCAGCCTGTGGGCCAACCGGCGTTTACCTCCACCTTCCTTCCTTGTTTTCAGATGGGAAAGGGTGCAGCCAGTGACTCTTATTCACTTACCTCCCAGGACACGGAGAACTGGAATCTCGCTTCAGTAGTAATTACCATGATTATAATTCCCTGTGGAACTTGTAGGGTGAGCTCCAAAAACAATTCCTCAAGCTTGTCAAACCACTGCGTTGATTTGCTTATGAAAGGCAGTTCTAATCAAAAGGGGGTAATTACAATATTAAGTGCCAAGCCTTGGTGTGCAAACTCTTGAGTCATAAGATATTAAGCTTAATTGAACTCCATTGAAGGAGGCATGCAGCGTCACGCACTCAGCCTTCCGAGTCAAGGCGAGCCCAAGCCGAAAACTTCACTCCAGGAAAGTGGACAAATTAGCTGATCTATTAGCTACTCTGCAATCGCAGTGTCATACAAGCCAGTGCACCTGCCATGGGTAGCTGTTTTCTCTCTGAAGTTCTCATGTTTCGGAGGTTATGGAGCGAGCTCCCACCCTGCTTTATCACCCCTCGTCTTTTTGGACTATATGAAATCACATGGCAGCCTGGCTCTGGACCTGAACCCATTTATTTACTCAATTACTCATTTGTTGAATCTATATTGAGATTTTCAGTATGCCAAGTGCTGTATTGGGCACTGTAGATGCTGAGATAAAGAAATAAAACTCACTCTAGGTCTTTAAGAAACTCATCATTGATTTGGGAGGTTGGGCTGACAAACAGGTAATTAACCTGAAATGTGAAAGTACCGTAATAAAAAACATTCAGGAGGAGGTGACCAAGGAGTGTCCAGCCTACCTTGGAAAAGTCAGGTAGGGGTCTAAGAGGAGGCACCACAACCTGACTGATTCTAGAAAGAAGAGTAGTCAGGAGAGGCTGTGGGGTGTCCCAGGCTGAGGGACTAGTATATATAAAGGTGTGACAGAATGAACAACCTCTATATATTTCAGCAAGCTATAAAGAGTTCACCGTGATTTTTAAAATTATATATACATATATATCTATATATGTGAATCTGCATATATAGAAAGAGACATAGATACACTTACACACACATACACATGCATGTTGAAAATACGAGAAGCTGGGCAGAGGTTAAAGAGGCCCAGGAGAGGGAAGCAAGAGCTAGTAATAGGATGAGGCTTGTCAGTCATATTAGGACTATCCAAGCCCCTGTCCCCAGAAAGAGGGTCAGAATCCAAGTGCTGTACTTTGAGGAATCTGCACAAAAATATGGACGCCATGAAATGGACTCCACAAACTCAGACCCTGCTGCACACCACATATCCAGTCGGAACCTCCCTCCCTCCTGTGAAGCACGCAGGAGCTGCTGCTGGGTGTGGCAGCAACCAAGTGGTTACGTACCCTTCTACACATAGAGAAAATGACACAAGTGCCGGCAGGGACACACCCTCGTCTCACAGCCCAGATTCTATCTGGGGCTTAGTAACAAAGGAAGTTTCCCCATAAAGTGAGCAGAGCGATCAATCACACCAGCTGGTGGATCGCCAGTGAGTGGGCCTTGCTGTTTGTAGCAACGCACTGTCATTAACAATCAAATCATCCTTCAATTTGGTTAAGATGGAGAGAGAGAGAGAGAGAGAGGCATTTGAATCTATTTAGTTCAGGAAGTTTGATTTTATTTTTGTTTATTTTGAAGAACATGAAACCAAGGATTTCAGGAAAAAGAGGACAAAAGAGCAGTCATTACATCCTCTTGCTGTTCTGTTCTCCTAAGATTCTTTTAAAGCTAATTTTCATTTTAAACAGCATGGCACACTCCACAGCAATTTTAAAGTGAAGAAGACACAGAGGCTCAGGGTGTTGAAACACTTAATCAAGGTCACCAGAGCGTAGATCAAGGACTGGACCTTGTAATAAAATGCTGCTTTCTCTTCTGATAGGAACGGAGGAGGACAATTACATTATACTTACCAAATAAATTGTTAAATATTCTATCAAATGAATCATTTATTTATGTTTATCAAGTAAATCAACCATAAACCTGGTTGAGACCTGACCCGTAGCACAGAAAGATTAGCAGCCATGTGATATTGCCTCCCTTCCATAAGAACCCAGGAGTCATGTTTGCAGGAGCCAATGTGTGTCACTGGTCTGGACCCGACACCCCTCACTGCATCAGATGATACATGGCAACCTTGACAGATGAGACCTGTTGTGGATAGGATGTTCTGAGGCTAACGAGGCCAAGTTCATGAGCCTGATAGTCTCCTGAGTCAGGGAGGTTTATCATATTCTTCCCTTGCCAGCTTACAATAGAAAGATAGAGAGAAGTTGTATTTCTGCGCACAAATCCCTCCATCTGCAACAATATTCATTCTAAGCTCGGGGTCAACGACCAGGATATCAGACCCCAGGCCAGGCTGAAGGGTCTGAGACACAGACACAGACCATCTGGCCAGTCCTGAAGGCTCCAGACTTCCAAAGAAAAGCTTGGGATTCCTCTGCCCCTTTGGTGTTAGAAGCAACTTGAAGATCTTTTCTGGTTGGATCAGGTAGGACAGGCAAGAGTCTTTCTTTAATCCCTTTAAATGAATAAGTCATTGCCTAGATGTAACTTTTTTTTTCCACTTGAGACTTTCTTTTTGTTCTGGAATGAACAACCTCAGTAATTACTGATGCTTTGCTCACTGCTTCCCGATGTCACGAACAATGCTAATCTCTGTCCTTATTTAGAAACACTTCTATTCCTACACAATATTTTTTTTAAAAAGCTATGAAATTTCATTTGATTTCTCTCCATTTCAATTCTACATGAGCAGAAAGACAAGGAAAATATGTTCTTGCAACTACTGGCTCAACACTTTAAAGCATGACTGATATAATTTCATCCCAGGAATAAAACTAGTGCTGTCTAATTTTTTCTTGGGAGGTTGTGAGAGAGCTTTGGAGATTTGGCAACAAGGTTATCCTGGGTCACACCATTCAGGCTTTTCTGATAGCAGATTCCCTGGCAGGCTGGCTGGTATCTTTGATCAGCATATCATTGCCAGGCTCTGATAGAGAGTGTGGGAAGAGCATTGAGAGCAATCAAGTTATGACGTTTCTAGGCTAGCTTAGTGACCCTCTAGTTTTCTTATCTATAAAATAAAGGGCTTGTACCAGAAATTTTCTCATAGTTACATCTTCAGAAGCTTAGCAATACAGCACACATTTATTGAGCATCTACTATGCTTGGGAAGTGGGCTCAATCTTGCACATAGAAAGGTCTTATTGTCACTGGTCTTATTCTTCTGAGTTTGGGGGTTGTAGAGAGAGGAGCAGAAACTGACAGTGTTAACACAACGTTTATGTTGTGTGAAAAATTTATTGGGCTCATTCCATGAAACATTTCCCTTATGTCCACATGCATGGGCTTTGGAATCAATAGAGTAAAAGGAAGTTACACTGCAGGTTTCCTCAGGACCAGAGTTGACTCCAAAGCATGGAGACTGATTTATTTGGGGAAATACATTCAGTTCCCGGTGTTGTTGTGGTTGTTTTTATCTTCACGCAAAAGAGTGTTCTCCATAAAGGCAATAGTAAGCTATACAGAGAGAAGCTCCGTCAACAAGCCTGTTATTAATCATTATCATAATGATCTGAACCAACCTGCTGAGCTTTTTGATGTTTGCTCAGCTCCACGGACTAAGATGAAAATCTGGGTGTGATCTCTATCATCGCTGCATTACATGTGGCCCATTAATCTCAGGCTACAAATGACCATAGGTAACCTCAAATAGACACATGTCATTCCAGCTCCCACCTCGGGGTTCTAGGCATCTTCCCTTCCCTCAGTCCCCCCTGTCCTGGCTCCCACAGAACTTGGGAAAGGTTTCCTGGGTGAGATCCAGCCAGAATGGTTTGCTTTCCCTCTATCCCAGAGTCATCAAGAATATTTCCCAAGTGCTTCCCTTCAAGTTGAATCCCAAATGGTCACAGAAACTTGCCAAATGAAATGCTTTCCAAAAGTAACATCTTGACAATAAACTCTGTAAAAGATGAAAGAAAAAGGTGGGGGCGGGTACTCAGGCATCAGAACTCCAGGCATGAACCCAAGAGCTAAACACACGGCAGAAGGATGTCAGGGGACTGCTTTAGTCGGCTGTGGGGTCAGTAGGGGAGACCTGGACTCTGATCTTGGCCCTGCTATTGCTTCATGTATGACCTAGGTGAAGGGGTAGTGAGGACCATCAAATTTGGAAACAGGTACCTCCAGGTTTTGATAAGAGCTCTGTAATCTTAGTCACATAGCTTCCTTTCTCTGTTCCCCCTCCGTAAAATGAGAATATAAATATATATGTCCCTTGTGGGATGATTGTGAGATCACAGCACTTCTGTAACCATTGGGTATAAATTGGAAGGAAGCTGATTCACAAATGACAGCTGTCTGTGAGCTCAAAGCTCATGTACAGGGAGCAAATATACCACACTCTAAGCTCTGGCACCTCTGCCCACTCTTTCAGCTCCCAGGAGATCACAGAAGGAAATTGCTTCTCCTAAAATTCTATCACTTTGCTTCCCTTGCTCTGGAGGAAATGGCCATGCTGATGGGCTACTCTGGGGGTGTGGGTGTGGTCTAGCTTGGCTTTGGTTTGCTTTGGATGGTGATGATGTGAGGAAGTCAGGTATTTAACAACTCTATTGGGTCTTTCCCAGTGTAGATTCTTCAATTTTTGCTATCTAAACCAAATTATTTGTATACTGCAACCATACACCGTATTCAATGCTCCCTGGCTTCCCTTCTTCAGGCCAGACATTAGGCAGTAGTCAACCAACATCAGTGATTTTGCAAATAGTCAAGGAGTAACCACCCGTGCACCTACTCTACAATGACACGTTCTTATGTTAGAGCTTTGTTTTTGAGGCAGGCTACATACGGCTGAGAAATAAGCCACAACAAAACAACCCTAAAAACTCTTTTACTAGTTACAGAAGCAGCAAAAGCAATCTAATGAGCAAATGACAGGAAATCCAGAAAGGTCCCACAAACCCAAAGTGAAAGGAACGTCCCACCTTCACATACATGAAGGAGTCTTACAAATGTTCAAGTGGTCGTGAGGACAGATGTCCCAGGAGGCCACTGTGGTGCAAGCACTCTTGGTCTCTTATCTGGGTAGCTTGAATGGATGTACCTCTTGGGAAAACCTTGAAAGTATAATGGATAGCTTCATTTTAAGTTGTCTTAGAACTAATTAAAGGAAGATGACTTGATTCAGATAAGCAAAAGGAATGTCCCCAGAGAGTTTATCTTTTTTGTATCTATTCCGCCCTTTCCCAGGCCTAACAGGGTACCTGACAGGAAGTGGGTATTCCATGAATTAAGAATTTCATATCATTCTATCAGTTAATTGAGTACTGTCTAATGATCCTTCACATTCTCTATTACTCCCCTTCTCCCACTAAGCATACTCAAATATCCCCTTTGTGATTATTTCCAATAGAACGGCATTGTAGCTCATCTTTGAGAGAACATGGACCATGGGACCATGATAAGCCTGTTGCCTCCTTTAAGTCAACCAGAAACTTATTCTGGTGAGCCTGATCCCTTAAAGAATGTGTCCCTTTAAATCTCTAATGTACACAGGTTGCATGTGTGAACATATGCTTAGGTCCCCACATTTTATGGAAACGACACTGAATCATTTTGCAACAAAGGAAGGGCTTTGGATGCTTCTTGGAGGTGTGGCTGAGTGGCAGGATCTGGGCAAACCAGTTGAATGGGTGCCCTTGTAACCAGCCAATGGCCCACTCTTGAAAGAACAGG
Organism: Galago senegalensis; assembly: GCA_963575145.1. Lineage (NCBI taxonomy): Eukaryota > Metazoa > Chordata > Mammalia > Primates > Galagidae > Galago > Galago senegalensis. Next base: position 23,109 of record CAUYTI010075051.1, on the reverse strand, counting down.
GTTCCATAACCAGTGTACCATAATTATGGAAGATCCTAAGCATTCCTCCCTATGAGGCTGGGATGTTGTATTCTCCATGACAGAAACCTTGCCACATATAAAGAGGCTCTGAGCTTGCAGACAGCTTGTCACTCAGCAGACTGAGAGCTTCTCACACTGTCCCACTTAGCTACTCTTGGCCAAGGAGCCCTTCACAGGGCTTCCGGTTCAGTGGCTTTGGGTCTTCTCTCCAAGCGAATCCTAGGATTACCCAGAGCTAAGGAAATTGTGCTAGATATGGTTTCTGAGTCCCTGATTTAATTCAGTGGCTCTGATTTCATTCTCCTTTAGATCCTCAGATTCTTTTAATGATTTATTTTAAGGAAAAGGGACTTCTGTATTTTCTAAAAGAAATGTTAGAAAACAAACCCCACCCTAGCTTTTTTTACCATAGACAACCTGGGTCCTGGAAATGAAGACTGAAACTGATCTTTTCACGGTCATTGAAGGCTTCCATGTTGCCACAGCCAACCCTCTTTCTAGCTGGCCTCCTGGCAGCACTTGATTCAGTTTGTCACTCCCTCCACCTTGGTTCAATTTCTTCTTTTGGATTCCACAACGTATTTCACTTCTAAAGTTTGTCCTTCAGTACTTGCTACTTCCTCTTGGTCTTATTCCCAGGTCCCCAGGTCCCCACCTTCCCACCTCCAAATGCTGGGAGTCTATCTATTTCCTTAACTGTATGCTCTCCCTAGAAATCATATCTGCTTCCATAGTTTCAAATTCTATCTGAATGCCAATGATTCCTACCAGCATATCCACACTTCTAACTTCCCTCTGCTGGACTCAAGACTTGCATATCCAATCTTATGTCTTCTCCATTTGGATATTTACTAGGCATCTCAAACTCAACAATTTGAAGGTGGAAGACTAGTCCTCCCACCACCAGTCTATACCTTGCCCAGCTGTCCCTATACACTGACTGTCACCTGGTATGGGGACTGGAGTAGTATTCTGAGGGTTGAATATATCACCAACAGAACACATTGAATGCGATGCCTCAGGAACTATAGGCAAAATTCGGCTTTGCCCTTGATATGGTTCTTTTTCTCACCCCTACATTTACTCCATCAGTGTCAGGGCTCTTCATAAACATGCATCAAGTCCTCTTCCACGGCATGATCTGAACTTATGCTGTTTGTTTCTTATCTCTACCAAGGGAATAGCTTCTTAACTCAGCTCATTGCCTGCATTCCTACCTCCACAACCTTGTCCTCAATTCTCCCTACACTTTTAAAAGTGTACATCAAGCCATACTACTCTCCTGCTCACAACTTTCCATGGGCCACAGGTTGCCCTTATAATAAAACCCACATTCCTCCCCCTGGCCTGCACAACCCTGCCTCACTCACTGACCTAACGTGGGACTACTCCTGCCTTCATTCCCAAGTGCTGGGCATACAGACTTTCTTCTGTTTCTGTCATATCTAAAACATGATTTTATATCAGGTTTTTGTAGCAGCCTCTTCCATCTGGCATACTGTTCCTCTGGGTCTCAAACTTCAGTTTGCCAATGACTCTAGATAAGTCTTCCGTAATCCCCTTTTCTTTTTTTTTTACAATTTTTGGCCAGGGCTGGGTCTGAACCCACCACCTCCAGTATATGGGGCTGGTGCCCTACTCCTTGAGCCACAGGTGCCACTCCCTGATCCCCTTTCCAACGTAGTCTTCCCAGGAACTTTACAGGATATTTTCTTGTTTTAATTCAATCAAACCATTCATCACTAACTCTTCTTCCATCTTTCCTTCCTTCTCTTTCTTCCTTCCTTCCTCTCTCCCTCCCTTCCTCCCTCCCTTCCTCTCTTCCTCTCTTTCTCCCTTCCTTCCTTCCTTCCTTCCTTCCTTTCTTCTTTGTTTAGTGCACTATCTCCCTCTCATCAAGAACCATGAGAATAGAAACACTACTTGCCTTGTTCAGTGCTCTTATTCAAACCCTAAGACAGTGCCTGGCATATGACTGACATTCAATAGGTGTATATTGAACAAATGAATGAAAGTGACTTCTCCAAAGACATGCAACTCTGGTGGAACCAGGCTGCCAAACTCCATGGGGGACTCACAAATGGACCTCAACAGTATTTGCTCAAGAAAAAGTGTTTTATGAATCTACATAACGTCTTCATTTCCATAGAGAGGAAAAATATAATAAAGTTCTATGAGGTATGAGGATATTTTACTGCCTAGAAAATAATCTACTTATTCAATAAGAATTCATTGAGTGCCCATTACATGGAACTGTTAGGCACCAAGAATCTAAGCATGAAGAAACACAGTCCCCACCCTCTTCTCCAGACAGAGAGAGATACCTAAATAGATAATGACAGCATTAAAATTTTAGTGGACATAATACTGAGCGCTTAGGAATGGGGCACTCTTCTGAGGGCTTAAAGTGCTTCACATACTTATTGTTCACAGTAATCTATGTGGTATTCACTCCTCTTCTTCTCATTTTGCAATTGAGCAAACTGAGTCATAGATTAGGTAATTTGCCCAAGGTCAGAGGGAGCTAGCAAGTGCAGAACTGAGCTTTGCATCCTGGTAGACTATTATGGAGGGTGCCCTCTTAGCACACTCCAGGTTCTGCTGCCTTCCTCCTAGAGGTGGGCAGAAAGTCACGTGGGGACACAAGAGGGAATAATTCCTTCTGCCTCTGGTGGCAAAGGAGATTCAGTGAAGGATGTACTGCAGAAATGACCTTGAGTTGGCACTTGCAGAATGGGATGGGGGAAGGTTCCCCAAGGAAGGATTCTATCGAGGTAAAGAGAACAGCTTGTGCAAAGCCACAGAGTTGCAAAAGGACATCATTGTTTCAGAAACCTGTGGGATTTGGTGGGGCTGGAATATTGTGAGGAGCAGAGGAGGGATGAGGGTGAAACTAGAGAAACACACAGGACCCAGGATGAGAGGGTTCCTCTATTTTATACCTTTGGCAAGGGGGAGCAAGTAGAGACTTTAAAGTTGATGAATGACAGATTCCAGGGTTGTTTTAGAAAGGCCACAGGGACCATGCAGAGGGAAGACATGACAAGAGGAGAGAAATTCAAAGGAGACTATTTAGGAGGTTAGTGTAGTGATCCAAGCAGGTGATGCTGAGAGCTCGTGGTCCTGTCTCCTGCAGTGAGAAAGGTGTGTGTGATGCTGTGTATGGACAGAGAGGGAGAGCAAAACCCGGGGGTAAAGGCAGGATGTTTGCCCAAGTCATGCATGGGCCATTTCTCCAGTGACCAAGGAGATCAGCAGCCACCCTGGTGCTCAGAGCAGCCACCCCACCCTCTAGCTTTAGTCACCTGTCATCGCAAGGACCGAGGGACAGCCTGCTCACCATTGCTGTGGATTTGGGTTTTGATAGGAAAGGCTGCTGTCCTTTCTGTGATGACTGTGCCTCAGCCCAGCACAGAAGTGATGTCAGTGCCCTGCCTGTCTGTCAGAGTTCTTTCACAACAGTCTTTAAAAACATGCTGAGGTTACAGAAGAGTGTGTTAACTTGTTTGGTTATAATTTTGCCTCTCCGGTGATTGGGTAGAGGAATGAGTTCTTTCAGCTTTTAAATAAGACAGCATGGGGATTTTCGTTATTTTTCTCTAGAGTTGACGCATGGAACTGATGGGGTAAGAAAATAGTATCAGCAGGCTGCCCCCCTGCTGTGCCCACAGGAAGGGCAGGAGCTCTAGTCTAACCCTAACTTCAGTGACCTTCTCTGTAGAAGAGTTGTCCTCTATAGCGAAGACTGGATGGGAGCCAGCTGTGACCAAATGTCCTCAGTTCTTGTCCTGGCATGAAGTAGAAATCATCCTTCCTTCAAATTCCCTTTCCTCTCCCCACCTGAGCATTTTCACAGGTGCTTAGCTGCACCCAAAGTTGTTCTCTGTGGCAGAACTTTTCAGGGCAACCTTTAGGAATTTGTAAGAGGAGTGGCTAAAAGTTATTTGTTCCTAATACTCTCTGCTGGTTTTTAAAAAATTGTTTTTTTTTCCTTACTAAGCATTACCTGGAAGATGGCATATTTCAGCTTCTGATCCCAATGGTTAAAAGATATAATTCCTATCAATAGAGCAATTAGAATGAAACACCGTTGCCATCAACTTGGTTACATACTGTGATTTTAACCAATATAACACACTTTTGCAGAGGGCTATAAATGTTCTTAGACGTAAAGATCTTTTACTAGATGAAGGATGGCAATGATGTTACCACATGAGGAAAGGCTGTGAGCTATGAAGCTGGAGGATTTCAGTATGCCAAGGAACTGATGCAATAGATTAAAAGCATTAGGAGAATTGTGGCTAGCACAATTTAAGGCAGAATTTTTAAAAAGTGTGTTCCAAACATAAGTTACAGAAAATATTTTGAGGAAAAAAATTTCCCTTGTGTACTGATTTGGGGATATAGTATATATTTTTGTTTTGAAGATTTACAATCCAGTAAAGAAACTATGTCTGTCCAATTTTGTTTAAACACAGCTTCAAGTGTTTATAGTGTCGAGTCTATAGTGTGTGTATGTGTGCAACAATGCAAGAAATTTGCAATGGATGATTGACTAAAAGAGGCGAGACCCAGGACCACAACTGAAGCACCCTAGGTATGGTTTTTGCATTGGGTTCTATTGCCCTTTGCTCTTATCCTATTATAGATCCTTCCAAACTGGGGGTGGTCAGTCCCAAGTTCATTTAAGTGACTTTTACCATCCTTGCTGCCTCACCAAACTGGTGGGAAGACATTTTTAAGTTTCCTGCTCTCTTTGATTTTGCTTTCCATTAGTAGGCTCCTGACTTTGCTCTTTCAGATCAGAGAGAAACAAGTGAAAGACCAATTCCAGGCTCAGCGCCTGTGGCTCAAGTGGCTAAGGTGCCAGCCACATACACCTGAGCTGGCAGGTTCGAATCCAGCCGGGGGTCTGCCAAACAACAATGATGGCTGCAACCAAAAAATAGCTGGGCGTTGTGATGGGCACCAGCTACTTGGGAGGTGGAGGCAGGAGACTCACTTGAGCCCAGGAGTTGGAGGTTGCTGTGAGCTGTGATGAGGGCCTCTTCCTTAGGCGCTAAAAAAAAAAAAAAAGACCAATTCCAGAAGTTTCTCAGGTGCCTTCAGACACACACTCTCTGAGCCAGCTAATAATGTGTCAAAGTAATTTTGCTCTTGGAGTTCCTTCTTCCTCAAGCTCCGAGATAGTGAACTACCAGGCTTGTCTTCCTGGTGTATCAGCCACCCCTTCTCTGCCTCTGTCCATCATCCTTTACTTCCTCCTCCTAGTTCCAAAAACTAGTGGGCCACTACTTATTAAACACTTACTATCTTCTTGACACATTTAGCCTCATTTGATCTGCACAACGGAGATTGGTAGTAGTAGCCCTCTTTTCACTGTTCAAAAAGCAAGCCTCACAGAGGTCACGATACCTGTTCAAGGTCACACAGTTAGGAAGTGGCAGCATAAGAATGTGCATTTTAACATCCCAAATTCCCAATTCAGTGTCAATTTCTCTATATCCCTGTATCTTTAATAGGGCATGAGTATCCCTGGATCTGCTGAGCAGGCATAGAGAATCTAGAATCTCATGAACGTTGTAGAATGTAAATACTTTGATATACTTTTACACTAAAAACAAATCAGTTCATCACATGGGCTGGCATATGCAATTTAAAAGAATTTTTAAGATGGAACTTAAATCTGCAATACCATGTTGTGACTCCCGGGGACATCACTGTGCTCTGTTGACTGACACATGCCATGTGCCCTTTATAGGCCCCTAGTTGTAAACACCACTGGTACTACCATTTATACTGCATTCCAGCCTCCGTACTCAGCTGCTTGGGTTGAGGTGGTGGGAGATACAGCAGATACAGTCTCTGCCCTACCATAGCTCACACTCTGGTGGGTGAAACAGGAAATCACCACCGAGGATAACTGGAAGCTGCTGCAGTGAGTGCAGAGGCTGTGAGAGCAGGAGGAACTGATTTAGTGGTGGGAGGCAGGAGTGATGAGACAGGTTCCCCAGGGCAATGATAATGAACTGAGATCTGAAGAATGAGTTGAGTTAAGAGGGTGAATTAAGATGTGAAAAGTGCTCCCCTGGGAAGGACCAAACTACATGAAGGCTCCTGAGCAGAAGGGAGCAGAAAGGAGCACGGAGTATTGGAAAAACAGAAACCTCAGTGTGCCTGGAGCCTGGAAAGCAAGGTGCAGAGGGGCTCACCTCTCGTCTGGAGAGACTAGACTCGGCCAGGCAGGGTAGGGTAGAAAGCACTGAGAAATTTAGATTTTCCCTAAGATACGTTATAACCTATTGAAGCCTTTACGTAAGGAGGTGACATGCCATGATTTAGGCCAGTGGTTCTTAACCTTCCTAATGCCACGCTGTATTTTCATTGTTACAAAGGAGTCGCGACCCACAGGTTGAGAACCACTGATTTAGGCTGTTATGGGAGAATAAATTGGGATGAATGGCAAAAATGGAAGGGCAGTGATCAGTGAACAGTTCTCCAGTGGTCAATGGTGAGAGCAGTGGGGGTGGGGAGAAGCGAATACATTTGAAGACACAGTAGAACCTCTATAGTTGACCACCTCCCTACACTGACCACCTCCTTCAATTGACCTAATTTTCTTTTTTTTTCTTTTATTATTAAATGATAGCTGTATACATTAATGCAAACATGGGGTACAGTGTAGGGTTTTCATATGCAATTTGAAATATTTTCTTCAAACTGGTTAACATAGACTTTAGGTCATTTACTTAGTTATTGTGCTAAAACATTTATACTATAGTTCTAGAAAAGTTTACTTGTGCCCTTGTGAAATTCACCTAATTTTCATAGATCAGACATGGACCACATGTACATATCAGCAGTGTAGGCCTAGTTCCTTATGTTGACCACCTCTATATGCTGACCAGTTTGTTACAGTCCCTTGGGTGGTCAACTTACAGGTATTCTATTGTATTTAGCTGTGGCTTACATGTGCAGAGTGAGAGAGAGGGATCAAGAACAAACCCTTGGGTACCTACTTCAGACTGTCAAAGATATGGTTATGTGCCTGAGGCCACCTGGTTAGTAGCCAGCAGAGTCAATCTGTGACCCAAGGCTTATGGGTGACGACCTGTAACATATCATAGCTGGTTCCCGGTGGCCAGGCTAGATCTGTTTCTGCTTTAGTTCCTGTTGAGACTTTTTGACCTTCGATATCAACCTCATGGAATAGTTATTCCAAAGTTGGAAGCTTCTAACAACCTTGGACTTGGAGTTAAGGGATCTGGATTAAAAATCTTGGGCATCGGGGCAGGCCACTCAATATTGTTGAGCCCTTCCTCATTCTGTTCAAAACAAGTAGTCAAAATACCCAGTTCAAAGGGTGGCACTGAATCTGGTAGAAGAGAGGGGTCTTGGCTACCACAGAGACAGCTGAATGTGAATCCTGGAGACCTCCTACTAGTCTTCTCCCCAAGTCATGTTCTTGTCTTATCCTCTATGGCAGTGATTTGCAACCAGGGTGCTGTGAGAGGATCTTAGGTGTGCTGCCTACATTTTTAAAGATCATTAATTAAATGATTTTCAAAAGAAGTTCAAAGCACAGTAAACATATTCTTTTTTTTATCAACATAATTTAAGCGTGCTGTGGAAGTTTAACTATAGGTTCAAGTGTGCCGTGAGACAAAAAAAGGTTGAAAAACACTGCTCTATAGGCTGCTTCTGTGATATGGGGCCAAGAGGCGCTTTTGATTGACTATGTTTTTGCTCTGTGATTCCAAGTGAAGTTGGATACAACTTCCCACACATTACAGCCTCAGGAAATGTGTGGTTAATAGAAAAACTTTCCCCCCTTAACCTGTCCCTCACCATTGCCAGGTGGGTTACTAGAGTATTCCTTGTGCTTGAGATCTGGAAAGAAAATTGGTAGTTTAGCGCCTAAGGAAGAGGCCCTCAAAGTTTCTGGTGCCTAAGAGTCACCTGGGACAGCTTTTAAAAATACATGTTTCTGGGCCCCAGCTCCATAGGAATTCTAATTCATTAAGTCAGAAAGGAGCTGAGGAATGTGTGTTTTAGTAAACTCTGCAGGTGAATCTGACCCCCGTCCTCCAAGTCTCACACTTTCAGAAAGGAGGGATGAGGTTTAGGCAAATTTCTGTGTGTGTGCTTGTGTGTACACACGTGTGTGCAATATGAGGAGTTTATAGAAATCCAGATGTGCTATCACATAGGCTACAAGGGTTTGGGTTTCCCTTTGTAAGGACTGGCTGCTGATGGAATCCCATTTCAACTCTACCATTCAAGATTCACATGGAGGTTTGTGTCCAGCCAGGCCCAGGCTCAACTAGGCACACATCCCTCCCTGGAGGCATTCTCTATACAGGGCCAGATGCCAGAACTCTAAGAGTCTCCCCACAGCCCTGCAGGCAGCTTCCTCTTGACAAAGTAGGATTTCATTCTCCCTGCCGTGTTTTCTCATCTGTGGCAACCTGTCCATGCATTTTCCTCCACACTTCCCTCCTGCTGGTATTGAAACATTTTCTTGCTTATGAGAGCCAAACGTTCCCAGGTCTGAAGCCGAGGGCATCTGTCAAGTTTGCTCTTATGACCTCTGCAGGCATGGCCCCTGACCACCGTTCCTGTGTCACTCACATTCTGATACTTTTTTGAAAACTAAGATTCAAAACAAATCATGTACTCGATAGATATATGATTTCAAAATATACATTCAAGAAGATATGCTTATAGGAAACTCAGAGTGAAGAGCAGTAAAATCGTTTCAAATGACAACAGCTCTAAATGGTCTTTTCCTCCATCCTCACGAAACTACCCTCTGGTGTTGACTGTCCTCACTCAACCTTTGTTCCCATAGCCCCACTTCTCACTTCCAGAAGGGTTCATGGTTTCAGAAGGAACGTGATTTTGCCTGTGGCCCTTGATGGATCATGGAGTTGATGTCAGTTTATAGAAATCCCCTGGGTGTGTAGATGAACTTGGGAGTAGACAGACCAGGTTTGAATCCTGCCCTCATCTTCGATGCTAATAAGCACCTGTGCCATCTTCTATGTCTTCCTGATACAGAAGAACATCAGGGCAAGGAGAACTGTGACTGACAGGGAGGCAGAGGCCTGTTTTTTATTAGAGCAGGCCCTAAAGAAGGATGCAGACTTGCTGGCTTAAAGGAATTGTTTGTTAAGGTTTATTTTAGCACCAGAATTCTTCCTGCTCCCCCTTTAAAAATTGGGTTTTAAATAAAAATGTGTCATTTTCTCATTTGCATTCTTTAACTTTAAGTATACCCCATTGTGTGTCTGAAGGCTCTTTCTAAGGGTATTAATTGTGTAGGCAACTGATACATGTGGAAAACCATTGCCTACAGTTTGCCGGACAAGTTAGCAACTCCAAGCCCACATGGAAGGTTCACCAGTGGCCACAGTCCCTTCCTAATGTGATGTTCCCTTTGTGTTCTGAGGATCATAACCTGAAAGTCACTTGGTGGTAATCTCCTCCTGGTTAATTTGTGGTCAGTCTTTAGAGGAATACACAATTCAGAGATGATGTGGAAAGAGGCAAGGACTATTTGTTGGCCAACGACCAGCCACTCCCACCTCCCATCCCCCCAAACTCTTCTGTCTGAATCTATGCTCAGAACACACCCCTTTCTTTGTAAGACTTTATGAAAAGAATGGCTAATCCCCAAAAGGTCCAAGCTGCCTCTCCGAGGTTGGATTGAGGAATATTCTGAGCTCCACCCAAGTCCACATGGGTAAACAGAACATTCTCACACAGAACTCAAGGGAAGGAATCTTATCAGATAGGATTTTACTGGCCAGGAATAAACCGATGATTTAACCTTGACAGTATGACCCAAGAAAGAAATTACTGTTCTATCAGCCTACAAAAAACCATTTCTAACATTCCAACACTAGCTATTGTAGCAAAACATCCAGACTCCTAAAAACCCTCAAGTGTGGCTTAGAACATGAGTTATTTATCGAGAACTACTATGTGCCTTATGCTCGCGTAGAACAAAATAATGAGAAAACATGTATTAAGTGCTTAGACCGTTTCCAGGATCTGAAATACAGTAACTGTTTAAAAGTGCTATTATTACTGTCATTGTAATTGTTGTTGTTAGGTGCCATGATTCCTAGATGGGTTTTACTATTTTGTGCCCGCAGCATTTGACCTCATTGACTACCCCCTTTTTAGCCTTCCCTCCTAGTAGGTTGTCCTCCTGTTTCTTGGATCCTAACTTCTAACTCTTCTGTTGCTGCTTCTTGGTGCTTCCTCTTGATGGCATCTCTCCTGGGGTGGAGATAGCCGAGGGCGTGTGGCTTAGCTCTGGCCTTTTCCTCTTCTGTCCTTGCCACAGTGTGATTGATAATCTCCAAGCCCGTCCCTTCAGCCCAGCCTTCCTTCCCACTCCCACTGTGTTTCTGGTTGGCAACAGTTTGACTGTATTAATATCTCTCATAACATTCAACTCTTTCCAAACACATTCATCTTCTTGCCTTAATCAACTCCAACCTGCTGGAGTCCCTTTTTGTCAGTGGCAACCTCTATTCAGCTCATTCAGGCTTCTAATTTGGAATTATCCTTATTCCTAGTAGGCTGGTTTCTTTCTTATGTTTATTGTAAAACTAGTCCTTCAAATTTCTATTGTAAAAACAAGTGTGTATGTATAGCACGTGCATATGTATAATATATACAAATATAATTATTATAAAATAGATTATATGTATATATATAAGCAGTCTCTATATATGTATATATACACGCATGTTTTTATGATAGGTATCTATTATGTCTATCACCTGTCTAGAGTAGAATCTCCGTAGTTGACCACCTCCCTACATTGACCACCTCCTTAAGTTGACTTAATTTTCATAGACCACAAATGTACCACATGTGTGTATCAGGACAGTAGGCCCTAAGTTGACCACCTCTGTATTTAACTAATTATTACAGTCCCTTGGGTGTTCATCTTACCATGTATCTACCTCCCACATGTTATTCCATTTTTTTTCCCTCTGGTTTCACCATGATCTATTCTGGGAGATAGCTGAAACCTCTTTAATCTCTCTCCCTCTAATCTGTGAGCCCCTTTAGGGCAGATACCAAGGTTGTATGCTTTCACATGCCCCAGAGTCTGACAGGACCTCCTTAAATATTTGCTGAGTGTAAATATGGCCAACAAATGGGTCTGTGATTGGATGAATTAGCATGCTAATCTTCCTGCCACCAGTCTTTCCCTTTCCAACCAGTCATGCCTAAAGCCAGCAAAGCTTCTCCTGAAAATTCCATCTTCATGCCGTTGCTTAAAAATGTGTGGCTCTCCATTGCTCTTGAAGACAGCTTTCTGGCCACCCTCACCCCATTATTTTGCTCTGTCTGATGCTCTGTCCAATACCACCTCCTACACTTTTCTGCATGAAGGTTTCCAGGCAGGTTGGACTTCTCTCAGGCACTGGATGTCTGTGCACTCATGCTTTCCAGATCGTTGTGAGGACTTGCCAACTTTCTTTCTGGCCACCCAAATGTAACCCACCATTCAATGCCCGCATCCCAGGCCTTAGCAACATCACAGCCCACACAAACAGCCCCTGTCCTGAACTTCCCACACCCACATCTCCCTGTTTGGCTCCTTGTGGAATGCTGTCCTGTATTATTATCTGGCAGCACATTTATAACATCTTGAGACTTGGAGCCATGGCCTATGCTCCTTTTGGAACTGGACCATTGTTAAACATAAAATTGATGGTCAGCGAAGCCTTCTCAAAGTCAACCAAATGTCACATGAGTTTTATAGAAGACCCTTCTCTAAGGTGTAAAGCTGGGCTTGGTGCCTGCTATTCCCATTAAATTTACTACTATTCCTCATTAACTCTACTGCTCATCATTAAATATGCTACTTTATGTAGAGAGTGGGTCAAAGTCAATTCTTTGGGTTTCCAGGGTATCTTGCATAACAGATGCAGATTTTAGTAATGGTGACAAAAATGGTAGCAGCTGACATATCAGAGTGTTTACTATGCCCTGTTAAGGCCCCTGTGCCAAGTATGCTTTTATTTTTTTATTTTAATTTAATCATCAAAACATCCTAAGAAATAGGTTCTGTTAGCCTACTATGCAGATGTGGAAACACATCAAAGCTTCAAGCACTTAACTTACTTTCATGCCTGGTGCTAGACATGCTACTGCAATATCATAATTAGTTATTGGCCCTTCCTCTGTCAAATGAAGGCAGCGACCAATACTGTTTAATTTCCAAACAATGTCTTAACAGTAACACCAGCTCTTAACTTTCACTGTCTTCCTCTTAATAACCTATATCTTGTGTATAATCATAAGAAAATATTAGTAAATTCTAAAAGAAGAGTTTCCTAGGATGTACCTGACCAGTACTCCTATGAAGGTCATAACAAACAAGGGAAGTCTGAGGAGTTGCCATAGCCAAGTGACACGATTAAATATAACGTGATCTGGCTTGGCAGCTATGGCTCAAGTGGCTAAGGCGCCAGCCATGTACACCCAAGGTGGCAGGTTCGAATCCAGCCAGGGGCCCGCCAAACAACAATGACAGCTGCAACCAAAAAATAGCCGGGAGTTGTGGCGGGCACCTGTGGTCTCAGCTACTTGGGAAGCAGAGGCAGGAGACTCGCTTGAGCCCTGGAATTGGAGGTTGCTGTGAGCTGTGATGCCACGACACTCTACCCAGGGGAATAGCTTGAGGCTCTGTCTCAAAAAAAAAAAAAAAAAAAAAAAAAAAAATATATATATATATATATATATATATCGTGATTCTAGATGGGATCTGGGACAAAAGAAGGCTGTTAAGTGAAATATAAGGAAATATGAAATAAAGTATGGACTTCACTTAGTAACAGTGTGCTGGAACTTAGTTTATTAATTATAACAAATGTACCACATTAATAATAAGATGTTAACTGGGAAACTGGCTATAGGGTATATGGGAACTCTCTGTAAGATCATCTCAGATATTTGTCTATAAATCTAAACCTGTCTTAAAATATAAAACACACTTAAAAAATAATGGGAAACCCTAAAATAAGGGTTAGGGGTGACTGGCGGGACAGGGAGGCTGGTGAGGTACAGAATGAGAGCACACGAGGCCGTCGTGGTGGGGGATAACGAGAGGAAGGTGACAAGTTGGGTTTTGGAGATACAGCCATGGAGAGCCTGCTGGCGAGTCCAGCTGACGAGCTTGACTAGGAGTCTAGGGTGGGGGTGGAAGACCTGGTCTGAAGACAGCACTCAGGAGTCATTATGCACATAGGTGGTAGTTGAAGCATTTGATGTCCTAAACACCATTTTGGGGATGCACAGCCAGCAACTCTGTTATTACTGTATGAAGGATGAGCGGGAGGAGGCTGGGGGAGAGCCAGTTTGATTATAACTGCAGAGCAGCTGAAGCCTTTCATCCTCAGGGGGGACCAAACCGTCCTTGTGGGCACAGATGCTGTGTTTTCCCTTATTCTGGAAGGCATTTCCTGAGACAAACTCTGGATATGATAATTATGCTGGTTGGAAAGTTGATCTAGCCTCCGCTGCACAGACAGGGATCCCACAACAAAATACTTCCATGCCATTCAATACATTGGCTTTTCTTAAAAAAGCAACATTTTCATTCTTAACTTCCATGGTAGATTTAGGGTAATTATGTTAGATGAAACTATTTTGATAACCATCTTTCTTGAGGACGCAGCACCTCTGTAGCTTTAAAACCTAAGTTAATTAGATAGCTGATGTTAACAAAAGCTTCCATTAAAAAAAAAAAAATCCTCAAAAGCTGCATCCCCCAGACTCCTGCTATAGCAGAGGAGTCAATGCTAAGTACAGCTTTTATCACCAAACTGGCGTTTTTGTATAGTTAATCATAGACGTCTGCTACCTCTGAGATGGGGAAGGCACCCCCACTCTACCCCCAAGGATGAAAGACGTGTCAACATGGTGAAACCCATGCTTTTCACATGACAATTGCAGGGAGCTGGATCTTACACACAATGAGAGGTTAACTTTGTTTGGCATTCAAGGACTATCTGTTTTGTAGGCAAAGGGTATGACTTGGAAATATCAGGGGAATAGTCTTAGTGAACTCTAAAGTAAATAACCAGTGAGCATGAACAGATGATAGTGCTACCTGGCAGTGGGCAGCATAGTCAGACTCCTAGAAGTGTTCCTTCCTAGCCATGGATCCTCAGGAATGTGATGCGTCCCGATATTAGGCAAATAAGACTTAGAAGATACTGCTTTATCATGCCTAAATCTTACCTTCCCCACCCCAAACAAGCATACACATTTGCATGTGTGTGTTTGCGTGCACACATCCCTTTGACTTCCAAGATGGCCAATGCAAAGGCAATTTCATCAACTCTCTTTAGTTCAGAGAAACAGAAAGTTCATAGATAGAAAGATTGCTAGGCAGCCTTGGCATATGGAAGAATGCAGAGTGGAGAGCGAGAACTATGACCACAGGCAGCCACCTCTCCACTGAGGCCCAGCCTCCTCTTTTAAGAAATGGAGATAAAGATGCTCATCTCAATTCAATTAATATGTCTAGATTGTCCTCCAAGTGTCAGACCCTATGTTGGAGATTGTGGTGAATAAGAAAAACACTTCTGTCCCACTCTGACAGAGGCACATTTTAGGGGTTGCTGCTGTGCTTATGGAACACTGAGCATGAATGTGGCATGGCACAGGGTTGCTGAGCAAAAGTTTTCAGTATTTTTCTCTCCCATGCTAAGATGAGCAGTTGAGCTTGAGCAAGAAAAGAGTCTCAACTATAAGACATTTAGCAACACCAGGCCTAGGATGGAAGGATATTATTTCACAGAACTTCAGAAGACTTTAATAGCAAACACATTGAAAAAGCCAATGGGCTTTGGAGCCATAGAGAGTAGTCCTGGAGTCTTTGCCTCATCCCTTACTAACTACGTGACAGTGTGCAATTTATTTAATCTCTTTGAGGCTAACTTTGTAAACTGGAGATACTGTTGGAGATACCTACCTGAAGTTGATGTTACAGGTGATAAAGGATATAGTGTGTGCGAAAAGGGCTTGTAGAAGGACAACATCATGCCCACATGGTAGTTATTATTGATTATTTTCATTATTATTGAGTAATCACCAGCAAGACAGCAGCCCCCACGTGGTGCCTTCAGGGCTGGTGTTCTGAGCTGAGGATTGCAGCAGCCACATGAACACATCTCATAGGCTCCAGGATGACATCCGATCACTGGAAAGATTTGTAAATAAGTCCCTGACCTAATTAGGAGCAGATTCAAAGATTTTGACTTTCTTCTGGATAATAGCAGCAGAGACCATGGCTCAGAGAGGAGGCCTGGAAATGGTCCTTCCTAAGTTCCCACAAATAACATCACTAGGCCTTCTGATCCTCAATGGCTCCTACTTGGTCTCTTTCCCAGTTGACTGCATCCTTCTCCATTTCAGGGATTGAAGAGGGGGAGGGCATTTACACAGCACAATTGGACATCATTCTCAGAAACACTCCTTACCAGCAATCAAGCAGTATTCCCATTTAAGACCATTTTCTTTTTGATCTCAGAGCCCAAGATGGGTGAAGAACCTGAAGAGTTGGCTCAGTGCCTATGGCTCAAGCAGCTAAGGCACCAGCCACATACACCTGAGCTGGAGGGTTCAAATCCAGCCTGGGTTCGAACAACAATGACAGCTGCAACCAAAAAATAGCCAGGTCTTGTGGCGGGCACCTATGGTCCCAGCTACTTGGGAGGCAGAGGCAGGAGACTCGCTTGAGCCCAGGAGTTGGAGGTTGCTGTGAGCTGTGATGCCACGGCACTCTACCCAGGGGGACAGCTTGAGGCTCTGTCTCAAAAAAAAAAAAAAAAGAACCTGAAGAGTCATCATAAAGCTTGGGGAAACTTTACGATCTTCACGCAGTAGAATTTTAATTCTGATAGGCCTGAAGGCCAGCCTGAGTTATTCTGAAGCATCGGCTTCACCATTTCTCCCAAGAGTCATAGAATATTCTTGCAAGTAGACTCTTGGAGAGCATCTCAGATGTTCCAAAGTTTTTAAAGTGGGATTGCAAGAATTCTCCTGTGTTATAATAATGTAATGATGCAATGAAATTCGTCAGGGCATGGTCATGCCAAACTGCCATAATTTCAGGAATTCATCACACTTTCATGCCTCTCTTCCTTTGAACTTACTTCCCCTCTGTTTGGAGGAACTATTCCTCCCCTGCCTTCTTGTACATTCTCTACATATCTTTTAAAACCTCAGCTCAAGAATCCCTCTATGAAGATATTCCTGACCCACCTTCTCTCTACTCCATCAACAGATCTGGCTTCAAATCCCAAGATGTGGCTCATTTAGTGAGTTCTCATGAAATGATTATTGTTTTCTCAAATTGTTAGAGCTGACCTGATTTCTTCTCTAGCCTCTGATAATTAGACTAAGTGCAATGCAGAAGGCTGAAAATCAACTATGCAGTTGTGAAACCTTCGATTTGTAGCAAGATTTTAGATTGCTCAAATGAGAGTTATGTAACCTGCACGTGGTGCAACAGCCAGGGAGCAGAGACTTGGAGGCTATTTGTGGTATGACAGCACCTCCACCTCGTTTCCACCAAAGTCACCAAACCTCTGAGCCCCAGCAGAGTACCTGGTTCAAAGCAGTCACTCAAAACAGATCTGCTATTTCTGGGAGAGAAGAAAAGAAGCTTGGGAGAAGAAGATGCCAGGGGGCTTTCCCCATCTTCTCCACAATACTCCGTGACCCATTTGCAGAAACCCATCTTGGCTGTCCCAGAAGCCATTTCCCCATCTTAAGATAGTAATCAGGACAGAGGAGGCAGTCTCATTATTGATAATGAGGCTGACTCTACTTAGCAGTAGGTGTTTGGGTGAAAGATGCTGTCACAGCTACAAGTAGGTATTATTATCATTACTCTTAATCAATTCCTTTTTTGATTTTCTAAGGTATTAAAACCATTGGTTAATATTCTTAGATAGCCATTCCAATTCATATTTGTCCATTTTCCTTTTAATATTTGGGGATATCCTTAAGATTTCTACCAAGAGAAATAGCTCAACTTAAATAAGCTAAAACTTGGATCCCTGCATAGCAGCTCAGGCCAGTAGGACATAAAGCAATCTGTCCACCCTGAGAGACGGAACAGTTGGAAGGCTATGCTTTTCAATCCTTCTCAACCCAGCTTCATGCCTCCTTTCCCAAGAACCCTTTCAGTGTCTGTCAAAAGAGATAGCCCTTTTCTTCCTGCACTTTTTATCTTTCTGAAGAAACTTGCTATATCTCTTTGTATGTCTTAGTACTCTTAGTAAATCAAGAACTCCTTAATTTGGGGAACCATAGTCACACAGTTTGATGGGGGGAAAATATGTTCTTGATTTAGATGTTTGAGTTGAAATTTTTCCATCATTGACCAGCTGTGTGACCTGGGATGAGTTACTCAAACTTTCTGAATTGGTTTCATCATCTACATGGATAGTACAACCTACTTTGCAAGTTGGTTGTGATAACAGAGTAAGATAATATGACTGAAGATCTTGGCAGTACAGGGGAGAGCTCTCGTGCAGGGAGAACGGGGACCAAAGACCCCACTATTGACAAGGGAAAACACCCCCCAGAAAAGGGGGGAAACAGAGAAATAAACTGAGCAAGGATAGGAAGTTTAGCTAGCTTACTTTTAAACTAACAGCTAAATTACTTGTCTGCCCTAGGGACAGGACCCTGGCACTCTGGGATCATATAGCCTACCTAACTAGCTGCTTAGTCCTTTCAAGTTATTTACCCTCCAAAGCTTCAGTTTTCTCTTCTGTAATATAGGACCAATGAGTTCATCCTAGTAAGGTTTCAAGAGGACTAAATGAGCTCGTAGACATAAGGAGCTCAGCACAGAACTCGACACAAAGAACGTGCTCAGTAAGTGTTGATTACTATCAGTGCCTCTTTCGTTTCTGTTTCTACCTTAATCTTCTGAAGCGTCCTACACGGTACCTGGCAGAGAGGCAGGAGAAACTGTCAAACTGAAATGGTGTTGGGTTGCCCGGCTCATCACAGGACAGCTTGGAAGTTTGTTTCCCTGGTTCCAATGTTTTATAGTTTCAAGTATTTCTGTTGTTTCAAGTTTTTCCTTGAAATTGAGTTTCATGTTTAAAAGGAAAAACTCAACTAAAATGTCAAGAATTAGCTAGTTTAGAGGAGAAGGGGTAATAAGGTTATGACTAAACACACAAAAGAGGAAGGGAGGGAGGAAATGGGGGGAGAGCGTGAAAGGGGGCAGAGAAGGAAAGGGAGGGAAAGGGAGAAGGAGAAGAAGAGGAAGAGGGAGAAGGAGAGAGAAAGAGAGGGAGAAAGCTAGGGAGAGGGAAGGGAGAGAGCAGAAGAGGAAGAGAAAAGGGGGAGAGGGAGGAGGGAGAAAAAAGAGGGGAGAGAATAGGGGTCAGAGGAGGGGAAGGGACGGGCACAGGGAACATTTTGGCAAAGGCAGAACTAAGTAGAATGTTCACAGAATCCGTCAGGACATTGGATGCCTGGTCACTGTCCCTTGATCAGTCATGGTGGTTGGAGGGTAGGAGAAGGTTGGCACATTTCCTCACTGGGAAGCTTGGCATCCAGGAATCTGTGCCCAGGACAGACCCCAGCCCCATGAGCTCTGCTCAGGAGGAACCTGGTGAAGTCCCTGCTGGCCTCATAAGCTGGTGGTCCCAATGGCCCAGAGAATACGTCTCCAGAAACCACTTGTTTCATTCTTAGTCAGAATTGTTCTCTCTCAGACTCCTCAGGGTCCATAGCCAGGCCCCTCAGCAACCTGTCTGGCCACAGAGCCAAATCAAAGGCAGTTAGTTTCTGGGCTGAGGCCACGCTGACTTGGCCGGCTCACTCTGCTCCAGTTGGTCCCACGGAGCATGTGGCCCACAGCAACTCAGAATCTAGGCTCTCTGCTGCAGTTAGAGCGTGGAAAAATCTAAGACAATCTTATTTGGAAGAATTCTCTTTTCACCAAAATGCGAGCAAATCTTAGAAACCATTTAGAAATCCATGGCTACAGTGAAGCTTCTTTGTCTCAGAACCATCTCTGGGGAGAGTGGGGGGCAGGAACACTGTCTTCTTTTATTCTTTTGTTCCTCAAAGTAAATAAAGACCTTAGCCAGGGCTTGAGGTCAAGGACATGAAGTGTTCACACACGAGGGTTCATTTTATCAGAACTTTCTGCCACAGAGTTAGGTAACTGCGTTGGACCCTTTGTGGTACCAGACCCTGTAGGATAGCACCCTAGGGGAACCCATCTCCTCATCCACACATCATGGTGCCAGATTTTTGGACATAATGATTTTGGGTAAAATGCAGTTTAGCTTTGTTAAAACTTGTTAGTACAGCAGGTTATGTTTTACTTCATTTTTTTTTTAGAATTCGTCTAAGAAAATGTGGGAAAGGCTGTTCAAGAAATAGCATGTGGTTTCCTAATGATAAGCTAAATTTCCCAACTTTCTTTCCATGCGCCATACCATTCTGGAGTTGGGCCAGGGGCTCTGCAAACTTCTCCTGGACGGAAGGTCCTCGTCCTATGGTCTGGCCCCCCCATAGGTTATGACTCTTCCCTCCTCTGTCTGAGAAGCCTACCAGTTCCTCTCCTACTTTTCTCCTGTTCCCACCCCTTAGTCCCATGGTGGAATCAGACCCTTCCCACTGCTTTGTTCTCCAGTTTTCTTTCTTTTTTCTTCTAGTATAACTAATTTCTTTTGCTGATTGAGATGTAATATTTGTGCAATAAAGTGCACTAATCTCAGGTATCCAGCTCAGTGATTTTGGCCTGCAGAGCCACTCGTGTGTGCAACAGCTACAGCTACAGCAGGTTCCAGCACCCAGAAGCTTCCTGTGCCTCCCGCCCATCAGGGGCTCCCATCAAAGGCCCCTTTTATGCTGACGCTAGTTTCTCTCACAACTAACCTGCACACATCCTAGGCTCTGTTTCTCTGGAGACCTGAATATGCTAGTGTTTAAATTAAATTTATCAATTCTAATGTTTTCCTATTTACTGTGTCTCCTCTTTTATTCCACTTACTGTCTAGTTTATTTCTTCTTTTCTGAATCACTAAGGAAGGTATTGAAATCATATTTTTCTTTATTTCTCTTGTTACTGAAGTTACATCAAGTAATACTTTTTTTCCCCATTATTGACTTGGCCATCATCCGTGAGCAGGAGGAAGTCCCTTTTTTTCATACCTACTCTGTAGGGCACCCTGAGCTAAGTGGTTAGGACCATTTAGTGGTGTTACTTCTAACTGCCTTGCGCGTGCCAGCCTGCTCTTCTTGTTGGTTACATATGTCGACTTGGCACTGGACACACTGCACACCCCAGGCCAGCAGGGTCCTGTTTACATTTCCCTAGAGGTGTTAGTAGAGGCCCAGGACACCTGTTGTACTCACATTAAGTACAACCAGCTTTGTCTGACATCTAGAATTCTTTTATGTCCCTTCCTTCTAGTGAAAACCTCACCCCATAAGGCAGGAAAGAGTGGATTGTTGATAACTACAAAGCAGGTCAGGGCACTGTCAAACAGAAGGAAATGAGGCCATTGTTATCTGTGCTTTTGTCGTAAAAAAGCTCACACATGTTTTCAGATAGCTTCATAGACATATCAGTATAGATATTTTAAAATATCCATGCGATTGGGTATATTTTCCATAGCTTTAACATTTTCATCTAACTTTGTTCAATCAAGGCTTGAGAGTATGGTGAGAGTTTCAGTTCACATTACTGAGTTTATCTCAGACCTCTATCATCTCTCTTGTTCCTCCTTCTCTTCTTTTCCCCTTTCCACCCTTCTTATTCTTTCATTCTTCTAGAGAAGTTATGGTGGGATGGGGACCATTGCTCAAATTTTAAATGGAGGTTTTCCTAGAATCTACCAAATCTATATCAACATTTTCTTGTCTTTCTCTGTCTCTGTCTCTAGGTCTTTCTCTCTTTGTGTGTGTGTCTTTCTCTTTTTGGTGGTGGGGGGAGAAGTATTCAGGTCTTTAATCCTACCTTTGGCTGACATCTATAGATTTTAGAAAGATGCTAAGCTAATAATCTAAGTCCCTTGGATAAGTGCTAGTGACCGAAAATGGTATCATCTTTTGTGTGGCCTTGGGTGGTGACTCATCCTCCCCATACCTCTCTTTTTTCATTGTAAAGAAGAGACAGTGGATATTCATCTCTCAACAGGTTGTGGTGAGGATTGTAACCGATGTGTTTTAGTGGTTCATTATATTATTAGCTTTCAACCTTGCAGATACATCGCACACATGCTTTTGTGTGTCAACCATTTGATTTGAAAGAAGAGAAATAATGTTTAGGAGGCACTCGGTGTCCTCAGTAGATTGTAGCTGCCATTGTAGTGATTACAAGTTCAAATCACAAGTTTATGCATGAGATGAAATGCCTGAAACAAGCATTTAATGTGCTCTGTTCATTTAACAGACATCATAGGACATCCCAAGATACATTAAGGCATGTATAACAGCCACTTTCCAGCCCAGCGATCTTACAGGTTAGCAGGGGCAGCGAGCTGAGGCGTAGATTCAGTCTGTGCTCTGGAAAGGGCTTCCCAAAGTCTTTTATGTCATAGCACACAGAGAAAATAAAAATACCTGTCCCTGTATACCAGAGTGGGTTGAAGGAGGTCTGGATCTGTCTATATGAGGCTTAAGTTTAAAAAATTACCGTTTTTCCTTATGATTATGATGCTGCACGATGTTTCAAAGAACGTACCAAAATATTGAATTTATGTAAACCTTCTAAACAAATGTTTTAAAATTTTCCCACAAGAAATGAAGCTAACTTTTAAAACATTATTCCTTATGCTTAAAATGACTACCAATGATCTCTGATCATGATGCCTTAAGGAATGTTTCTTCGAATTATTAAAAATAGGCCAAAAAATTTTCATACAAAGATGATTACAATTTTCAGACACTTGTATAATAATTGAAATCATATTTAAGGAAGCTAACGGTTCTTCCTTTTTACTTGTGAATATTGGTTTGTAATAACGCAGATGGATGTCAAACCCAACTGAACTTCTTTATGTGAAGGGTTTCAAATAATGATGAAGTTTTAATTTGTATGATGTGCAGATATTCTTACAAAAGGTACCCTTTTGCCACCTAGTAAACCATTAAAAATATTCACCAGAAAGAGGTAGCCAAGATAGGTAAAGCCACACTCAGCAGAGTAGCTCACTGGGCCTCTCGTCACTACCTACTGACCATCCCTGCCATGGTTCCCTGATTCCTTGAACATACAGGTCTTTGATTCCTACATTGGTCTGATAGCTATAGATTTTCTCCAGCAGCTAGTTCCCTGTGTCCTTGTCCACAGGACAGAGATATCACATGACATATAGAGTCAGCATTTAACTCAGACCACATAATTCCAAAATGGATGCTATGTCCACTGCATTTGCTGTGTCCCAGTGAACACCGGTGCCATCATTAGAAATGAAAACAGCCTCTTATGCTACCAAAGGGAGTTGGCATTTATAAATTAGACCTCTGGTTTATGGTGAGTGTTGGAGAAAAGACCATAGGCTCACAGAGGATAACATAATCTAGATATTTGTCTACTGATTTCAGGTATCTCCCTAGGAACTGCCTGAAGAAAGTTGAAAATGGGCAGAGCCAGCCCCACCACCACACTGAGTCACTCCCTCGTTGGGGGAGGGGGACAGTGTTGAGTGGTGCCTTCCATATCTGGGCAAGCCTTGGTTATGTGGGCTCCTAGGGGAAACCCCTTGGGTTCCTGCAGCCTCACTCTTGAGCTGCGGCTGTCTTCATGAACATCTGGCAGGCAGAGGGGCACTGCTGAGGGGGACTGAAGAGGATGACTGCAGAGGACACTAGTCCTCTTAGCTCCTTCCCTGGAAGCTAGTTCCTGATGCCTAGGATTCTTTTTTTTTTTTATTAAATGATAGCTGTATACATTAATGCAAACATGGGGTACAGTGTAGTGTTTTCATATACATTTTGACATACTTTCATCAAGCTGGTTCACATAAATTTCATGTCATTTGTATATATTTCTGTCTAACAAGG
>CAUYTI010075050.1:0-20413 GCA_963575145.1 Galago senegalensis | reverse complement strand
CTGTGGTCCCAGCTACTTGGGAGGCAGAGGCAGGAGACTCGCTTGAGCCCAGGAGTTGGAGGTTGCTGTGAGCTGTAATGCCATGGCACTCTACCCAGGGGGACAGCTTGAGGCTCTGTCTCAAAAAAAAAAAAAAAATGTATATTATCTAAATTATTCATTTAACAGGTAGTTGCATTTTACAAAGAATGCAAAAGCGAGATAGTCTCTGTGGAAGCCTGGACCACCTCCGTTCCACACCCTTCTCTTTTTCTGCTCCTCTTATACTCTTTCTCAGATTCTCCTGGGTGTCCCTTCCTTCAGTCAAATGTTATTCCTAGGATTCAGTCATAGGCTCTTTTTTCTTCTCTCATCTCTCTGTGCTGCCTTCTGGATAATTCCTCAAATCATTTTTCAGTTCACAAATTCTCTCTTTAGCCACGTTTAACCTGCTGGTTAACCTGTGACTGAGATTTTAGTTCCAACAGTAACATTTTTCATTTCTGGGACTGTTATAGCTTTAAAAAGAATAATTATTTTTCAAATCAGACCAGTTTTCTGGGAGCTATATTCTTCTTCTTCCTTTTCAGTATGTATTCATACCCTTCACTTTGGCCTCTAGCTAAAACATCTACTTACTTAGGCTCTTGGACTCTGATCTAGCTGTTTCCATCTCGGCTGTCATTCTCAGGTAATTAGTTAACTCACCTGGCTCTACTATGAGCTGTAGTCACTGGCACCTTAGCATCCATTTCTACCCTCAAATCGCATCTGAGCCTGAGTCTAGCACAGGTATAGACACACGACATAAAGTGGAATTCATTATCTCCGTGTCACCCCTGTGGTTCTTCTCTGAAAAGGTCACAGTCATTATCATCATCGGTCTCTTACCTTTGTGTGTGTACTTCCTTCGTGGGGGATACACCCTCTCCTTTTTAAAATCTGGAGATATCCAGTTCATCCCTGAAAACGTACTTTAAATCTCATCTCCTCTGTGTGTCTCTTAAACTGCCTCTTTGGTTTCTCTGTTAGTGTGAGGAGTTTTTTTTCTTTTGGGTTTTCCAGACTACCTGTGGCTATTTTGGAAGTCTACCTATTCCACAGACTACAGGCGTGTTTAGTAACGGGTTGTGGTCACATCGCTCTGTGTCCTCAGCTTTGCCTTTTGCACAGTGCCTATCCTGAAATAGGCCCCCTTGGAATATGGTTGAATGAGTGAATGGATGGATTCGTGAATGACTGAATCTTATCCAAGCAACACAGAGGGAATCCAGAGTGGCTTTAGTGTTAACCATCACCCAATGACCACATTCAGTTCTGCTGAATTGCCTCTAATCTGTGGCCTGGTGTTGGAAGCAGAGCTACCGCTCAGAGCACACCAGCCGCCTTTTATGCATCTGTTTTCCAACAGCAGACTGTTGCCTGTCATTGTCATATAAAGCAGTCTCAACAGCGCTGCTGCAAGTGACCCGATGTGAAACTGTCTGGGCTGTGGGTTGGAATATTAAATGACATTGTGTTCCTGCCACTCGCCGAGCTGCTTGAGTCACAGCTGCAGTAGAAACGTTTTAACAAAATTAAAATCTCAGTGGGGGAGGGAAACACGGAGCCTGGGAAGGTTGGATAGTGCTGAGAGCAGCGGCAAGGCGGGACAGCAGTGTGCCTGATGTCTGTACTTAATTATAACAGCAAAGCAGAGATTTAGATGCAGAGCTCTGCGTTTGTGATTTAAAATAGCCTAAATAGTCTAAAATTTGCTCCCCATTGAATTGAAAACAATAAATACGAATTTTCTGAAAAATATATGCACTAAATAGAAAAGGGCCAGAGGCCAGAGAAATAAAAGCTATCTCCTCCGAGAGCAGATTGAAGCAGATCCCTCTCTTCGTGTCACTTCCTATTTCCAAGCTAATGAATTACTTCTTAAAAGCCCGGCTCTGTGCACTGCTGGGTTTGGCTGAAGAAGGAGATTCCTGACGTGTACCTCACGCAAATGGAAAATGATGGGGAGGATGAAGCCCAGCTCCTTCTGTAGGGAACCAACAGAAAGAATTCTTGTTGCTGTAGAAAAGCTAGAACTTGAAGACTCCTTACTGTAAGTTAGAGCCCTGCAGAGCACATTAGATTTCATTTTTATTCAAAGGAGTATTTTCAAGCCTCACCTTGAGCAAAGGAAAGAAAGAGGGACCTAAAAACCCTAAAAGATAATGTAGCTTTCTTTGTTTTGCTCCATTAAGAAAGGAAGAAATAGCTTGTCCTATTGTGTTCCACTCCTGAGAATGTGAAGATTAGTGAGCCAAGATCTCCGCCCTTGAGCCAGGCACCAATGTAAAACGTGCTAGAACTCAACAGTGAGGGGATCCAATGGCATTTCAAAGAGCACAACAGAGCCCCAAGGCTCCAGGAGGGAGTAGGATCGGTAGGAGGTCAGGAATCCACATTTCTCTGCATAGCTTTTTTGACTTTTTTTGCATACCCAGTTTTCTCTTAGTCTCTCTGCCCATCTCCTTCTCTCCTCTTCTCTGCCCATTTGTTTATCCCTCCATTCACTTAATTCTATTCAAAATGTGCCTACTTTGGGATAGTCACCACACAAAGCCACGGGGAGAAGTCCTTAGGCAGAAGAACAGTGGCCCTGGGGACCCAGGCTTCTGGCAAGTCAGCTGTGCTCAGGTAGGAGGGCACAGGAGTCCTGGAGTCCTGGGGGTTTAGGGGAAGAATGACAAGAGCTCACATCACAAAGTCCTGAACCTGCAGATGCTGGCAGGATGTGGAGAGAAGGGGACACTTTTTCACTGCTAGTGGGATTGCAAACGAATAAATCTCTATGGAAAGAAGTATGGAGAATTCTCAAAGAACAAAAAGTCAACCTGCCGCTGGATCCCACAATCCCATTACTAAGATTCTACCCAGAAGAACAAAAATCATTTTACCACAAGGACATTTGCACCAGAATGTTTATTACAGCTCAATTGCCAAGTTGTGAAGCAGCCCAAGTGCCCATCAGCCCACGAAGGGATTAACAAACTGCGGCACCTGTACACCATGGAGACTAACTCAGCTGTAAGAAAACATGGAGACTTTATATCTTTTGTGTTTACTTAGATGGAGTTGAAACATATTCTTCTTAGTAAAGTATCTCAAGAATGAAAAGAAAGGTATCCAATGTACTCAATAGGAAACCAATATGTAAATAAGTACAAACCCACACAAAAGAAAAACACAAATGCAGTCTGGCAACGGGGAGGGAGAGGAGAGAGGGCAGTGGGTGGGATCTCACCTGATGTGCAGAACGTGAGGGTGTTCAGCACCCTTCTTGGGACAAGGGCTTAACTACAACTTGAATCTTACTTTAGAATTGAAAACAATATAACTTAAACATTTTTACCCTCACATTAATCTTAAAAAAAAAAAGAGTTGGGACAGAGAAGCTTAGGGGAACAGATTGGTTGGAATTTGTAGGCTATGGAGGGCTGAGTTTATGTGCAGACAGAGGAATAGCTTTCAGGAAGCTTTCCCCAACAACCCAGACGTGCACCCAGACCCGTGACTCTTAACCCTTTCCCTCCATAATACCCATTTTTCTGCGTGCAACTCCTATCAGGGCTTTCATCCTCAGGAAAGCATAATGACACGAGAGTGAGAGCATGACTTGAATCCACTACAAGTTATTTTAACATACATTTATCACAAACTTTGGTGCTTCAATTATTACGGAATGATTGGCCGTGCTCCACAGACACCTGTGAGTTCAAAGGCAGTGTCTTGAGGACTCTGGGGGGAAGATAAGGAGACAGAGCTCTGAAACCATCGCACACCCCACACCCCACACCCCACAGAGATGAGCCAGAGCAGCTGCGTTTTTACTAGTATGGATATTTCAGCAATTTTCTTTCAATAATAATTTTGTGTTATACCTCTTTAAAGAAAAAGTTTGCAATGGATTAAAAGGAGAGATTGGAGGCAGATAGACCAAATAGGAGATAATTGTAATAGTCTAGAGGAGATATAATGTAATCAGGTCCACTAAATCCAGTTGTATGGATGAATTAAAGCTCATAAACCAATAGGAATCCCATTCGAGATACAGCATCAGGTTTTTCCGTAACATATGTCATAGGAAGCCGCACCACTAATTTGTCTGGAGTGAGGCGGAGTCCAAGGGAATAAGTAAACGATATTGGAGCAGCGCTTCTCAGACTTGAATGTGCATAGGCACCCCCTGGTGACTCGGTAAAATGTAGGTTCTGATTCACAGGGTCGAGGTTGGGAGGCAGAAAGTCTACATTGCTAGTAAGTTCCCAGAGGGGTCAGTGCTGAGGACCATGGGCCATACTCTGAGGAGCAAGGCATTAGAGAATCAGAGAATCCTGCAGATAACTCACAGATTTAAAAAATATCCATAGCCTGGTGGACTTCACAGCAGAGACCTTTATTCTCGGGGCCTCTCCGCCTGTTTGTGAGCTAGGATGGGACGGTGTGCCTAACGGAATTAGCACCATCCCCAGCTCATAGAAATGCTCAGTAAATGTTAACTATCACCATTTTTTTCCCTAAAAGCCAACTTTTTTTTTTTTTTGAGATATAGTCTTACTCTGTCACCCTGGGTAGAGTGCCTTAGAGTCACAGTTCTCAGCAACCTTAAGTGATCCTCTTGCCTCAGCCTCCCCAAGGCTGGGACTGAGGGTAGCACTGGAGTGGAGACCTACAGAATTGGAAGGTGTTAGCCATGCAAACCCCCAGGGGGAGAGCATTCCATGCAGAAAGACAATGAGCACCCAGACCTTGAGATAGGGACCAGCTGAGTGTGTTTTAGGGACAGAATGAAAGCAGCCGATTCCTGACCATACTGAATGTGCCTGTCCTGAACATCTCTCAGCAGACGAGATCGGGAACAAACCCTGCAGAATGTGGACTATGGCTTTAGCACATTATCAATTATGTTTTTAATTCAGTGAGTATTACGCATCCTCCCCACCCCCCGCAGGCATTAATTAAGGTGGATGAAAAGATGTTAAGGCAACCCTCCAAGTAAGTTACAGGATGGGGGGTATGGCGGTCCCAGGGCTGTGGAAGGTTCCTTTCATTAGAGAGAAAGTCAAACTCCACTGCCAGTGATAAGCGTTTACATCAGAGGTGACCTTTGAATTGAGCCTTTAAAGATGAATAGGC
The DNA here is from genome assembly GCA_963575145.1 of Galago senegalensis. NCBI lineage: Eukaryota > Metazoa > Chordata > Mammalia > Primates > Galagidae > Galago > Galago senegalensis. Next base: position 15,262 of record CAUYTI010075050.1, on the reverse strand, counting down.
TTTAGCAAGATTAATTGTTCCCGGCAATATCTCACACTAGGTATTCTGAAAAATCCTGCAGCTATGACACCCCAAAACTCTTAAATTAAATATAATAAGTATCCTTTGAAGGCTTGGCACCCATATGGCAGTGGTTAGGGTGCCAGCCACATACCCAGCCCAGGCCTAACAAACAACAATGACAACTGCAACAACAACAACAACAAAAGCTGGGTGTTGTGGTGGGCACCTGAAGTCCCAGCTACTTGGGAGGCTGAGGTAATCACTTAAGTCCAAGAGTTTGAGGTTGCTGTGAGTTATGACGCTACTGCACTCTACCCAGGGTGACACAGTGAGACTTTGCCTCAAAATAAATAAATAAATAAATATCCTTTGAAAATCAGGAACTCAGAATGGTGTCTGCCAATACTAGGAACCCAGAACCTAGAGTGAGGCTGGGTTGTGGGGTATGGCAAGGACAGGACATAAGAGGCCTCAGGTGTGCATGGAAGAAGTGAGACACTGCCACTCCCCCCCACACACACCAGAGACAGCTCACCTCTCACCTAGACTGGAGGTTGACCAGACACAGCTTACCTTCAGCCTAGACGGGGGTTGACTAGACAGTAACTTGGTTGTACCTTGGGTTCCCTGGGCAGCGCCTCCCGCTTGAGGGAGATGAACAGTTGAGGCTAGAATAAGGTGACCAGATGTCCCGCTTTTGGCGGGACAGTCCTGATTTTTATCAATTTGTCCTGTGTCCCATGGCATTTTAAAAAAGTCTTGATTTGGCTTGGAGCCTGTGGCTCAAGTGGCTAAGGTGCCAGCCACATACACCTAAGGTGGCAGGTTCGAATCCAGCCCAAGCCGCCAAACAACAATGACGGCTTCAACCAAAAAACTAGCTGGGCATTATGGACGGCACCTGTGGTCCCAGCTACTTGGGAGGCTGAGGCAGGAGACTCCCTTGAGCCCAGGAGTTGGAGGTTGCTGGGAGCTGTGATGCCACTGCACCACTCTACCCAGGGGGATAGCTTGAGGCTCTGTCTCAAAAAAAAAAAAAGTCTGGATTTTTGGAAAGAATGCACAACAAGCTAGAGAACAGCAGGACAACTGGAAGGGAATATACAGCTGCTGAAAAGGTTAATGTAACTCCATTTGGGAATGAAGAGGTTAATGTAACTTCATTTGGAAATGGCTAGTGTAAACTCCCTACTCCCCTCCTGGGCAAGGTCGTCCAGGTGGACCAGCGCCCTACTCCTTTGAGCCACAGGCACCGCCCTATACATAATTTTAAAAAATGTATTATATTTGTAAATTGTACTTATGTTGAAATTAAAAATATATATATTACAATACTATTTTTGTGTTTTATGAAAATTTTTGTTGCTCCACGTAGACCAAATTTTTAATTAAAAACACCCCTCCACTTCCCTCCCCCCCATGGTGTCCCGCTTTACCAATGTTAAACTCTGGTCACCTTAGGCTAGAAGTGGGGGGATTGTTTCAGATGCAGCTAGTTAAGTGGCCTCTTAAAATGCACGCATTTCTCGCATGTAAAGGACATCTGAATAAAAAATTCTTTTCAAACAAGGAGGGAGGAGGAGCAGGAAGAGAAGGAAAAGATGCAGAAGCAGCTAAATGTCCAGATCACTCCCTGGTTTGTGAATGTGGACAATCTCCTTGTTATGCACTGAATGTGTCCCCCAAATTCAGATGTTGAGATCCTACCCCCCAATGTGACATTATGTAGGGTGGAGGGGCCTTTGGGAGGTCCCGAGGTCATGAGGGTGGAGCTCTCATGGAGGGGATTAGGGCCCAGAAAGCTTTCTCACTCTCCACCTTGTGACGATCTGATGAAGGGGCAGCGTTCTGAGACCCAGAAGAGAACCATCCCCAGAACCAGACCATTCTGGGCATCCTGATCTCTGCAGACTTCCAGCCTCCAGAACTGTGAGACAAATTTCTGTTTATGAGCCACTCAGTCTATGGTACTTTGTTACAGCAGACAGAACAGATGAGACATTCCCTAGACTGGAGGTCTCCTCTCTGTAGAAGGTGAAAGATTCTCTATAGTGGTGATATTAGGCACAGTGGAGGGCATGAGTACAGTATGAAAAAAGAACCTGAGACCTCCTGCAGGGAGGAACAGGAGCTCCCTGGCTTTGCTCCTCCCACTGGAGTCTCAGAACTTGGCAGCTGCGATCAACAGAGATGACACTGGAGACTCCTTAAGAAAACGGCCCGTCCACGTCACTGTAAAGGGAAATAAATCCTACCTGTGTGTGCTCAGAGCCTCCCATCAGTTTCTTAGTCTCCTCTTAACTATGAGCCAAAGGTTACTGGACATCAAGGGGAACCTCCACTATAGAGTCGCCCCACATACAATAAAAGACCCCTTAGATGGCCAGGCACAGCGGTTCCTCCCTGTAATCCCTGCGTTATGGGAGGCCAAGGTGGGAAGGTTGCTTCAAGTCAGGAGTTTTAGACCAGACTGAGTTAAGAGAGAGACTCCACCTCTACGAAAAATAGAAAAAGTAGTCAGGCATGGTGGCTCATGCCTACTGTCCAGCTACTTTGGAGATGAAGCAGGAGGATCACTGGAGTCCAGGAGTGTGAGGTTGCTGTGAGCTATGTTGATGCCACTGCACTCTAGCCTGGGTGACAGCGTGAGACTCTGTTTCAAAAAAAAGAGAAAAGAAAAATGAAAGAAAAAAGTATACAAAATGCAGTGGAGACCAAGCAGGGAAAATAAAACATTTTTTTTTGAGAGAGAGGGTCTCATCTCACTCTGCCATTGGGGCTAGAGAACAGTGGTGTCATCATAGCTCACTGCAGCCTCAGCCTCCCCATTCCAGGTATGTGCCTGGCTAATGTTTTTTATTTTTTTGTACAGACAAGGTCTTGATTTTGCTCAGAGTTGTCTTGAACTCTTGGGCTCAATCGATCCTCCCACCTTAGCATCCCACAGTGCTAGGATGATAGGCATGACCCACTGCTCTTGATTGCAACCATGAAACAAGAACAGGATGCTATGAAAAGAAACATTTAGAAAACAACAAAAATAAGAGGTCTTAAAAATGAAAAATTTGAAATCAGAAATGAAGCACTGAATGGAAGTATTGAATTTAAGTTAAGTTTTTCCAAATAGCAAAAAATGACAGAGGCAGAAATAAGAGGGAAAGATTATAAAATTAGGGGCCAGTCTGTGAGGGACAACATTTAACGATCATTCCTGGCAGAGAAAACAGAGAAAGCTGAATAAAGCAAGTGTTTTTTGAAATAATTCAAGGAAATTTCTCAAAATCCAAGGATGTGATTTGCAGACTGATAGAATCCACCGAGAGCCCAGAAAATGGATAAAATAGGCCCACACCAGAACACATCATCATTAAATGTCACAATAGTAGCTTCGAAATTCATTGGCTTCTGGAGAAAGTTTAAAAAGATCCCCCACCCCCCAACTGAAGCAACAACAAAAACACAACCTGGCTGTGTAGGAAGGATCGGGAATTAGCCTCCAAATAGCTTTGGATTTTTTTTTTTGAGACAGAACCTCAAGCTGTCCCCCTGGGCAGAGTGCTGTGGCATCATCACAGCTCCCAGCAACCTCCAACCCCTGGGCTCAAGTGAGTCTCCTGCCTCCGCCTCCCAAGTAGCTGGGCCCACAGGTGCCCGCCACAACGCCTGGCTATTTTTTGGTTGCAGCCATCATTGTTGTGGCTGGATTCGAACCCACCACCTTAGGTGTATATGGCTGGCGCCTTAGCCACTTGAGCCAAAGGTGCCGAGCCTAGCTTTGGACTTTTAACAGTAATCCTGCAAGCAAAAAATCAATATAACAATTCCACTTAGGAAATTCTGATCAATCTTCCTGCTGAAAACAGTGAAAAACACTGAACACTGGATAAAACATATTTTCTTTTTTTCCTTTTTCTCTTTCTTTCCTTCCTACCTCCCTCCTTCCCAGTCTCTCTTTCTTTCTTTTGAGACAAAGACTCCCTTGCCCTGGCTGGAGTGCCCAGGCATCATCACAGCTCAAAGCAACCTTAAACTCTTGGGGCCAGTCATCCTCTTTCCTCAGTCTCCCGAGTAGTTGGGACCGCAGGCACAGGCCATGGGTCCCTGCTAGCTTTCCTGCTTTTAGTAGAGATGGGTGTCGCTCTTGCTCAGGCTGTTCTCCAACTCCTGAGCTCAAGCAATTTACCTGCCTCAGCCTCCCAGAGTGCCAGGATGACAGGTGTGAGCCACAGCGCCAGGCCTAAAATATATTTTCAAAAAGAAAAAATACCTTAGAAACATTACAGACATTATAAAGACAGCAGGGAACACCCAGGCCATTTTTCAGATTGGAGCTTATAACCAGAGAGGTTCGCAGGAGACTACAGCCGCCACAGCATCCGGAGCTAGGCTTACTTCCTTCTGCAAACTGCTGGGAACGTGGAGGGGATGGCCTTGGTGCTACCTTGGTGACATGGCCCTCCAACATCCAGTGACATCCAAGCCTGCATTTCAGAAGCCTTTTAAACCATCCTCACGCCATTCTAATATCCCTCGGTTGCTTTGGGGAGTATTTTGGGGCATTGTCTCAGTACCATTTTGTTAAAAAAATATTTGATTTGGCCCGGCGCCTGTGGCTCAAGCAGCTAAGGCACCAGCCACATACACCTAAGGTGGCGGGTTTGAATCCAGCCCAGGCCCGCCAAAACAACAACGATGGCTGCAACCAAAAAAAAAAAAAAAAAATGGCCGGGTGTTGTGGCGGGCGCCTGTGGTCCCAGCTATTTGGGAGGCTGAGGCAGGAGACTCGCTTGAGCCCAGGAGTTGGAGGTTGCTATGAGCTGTGATGCCACAGCACTCTACCCAGGGGGACTGCTTGAGGCTCTGTCTCAAAAAAAAATTTTTTTGATTTGGGCTCATAAGTACATTTCTTTCTCTATGAACTTCAGCTACAAAAAATATATTAGGAGGCTGTGCTCAATGAGGTTGGGGATATTGAAAGTCCAGGAGTCTCCTACTAGGAAACATCCCCCGGCGAGCCCTCCGCCAGTGCCCCCGTACCCTGGAAACCTTTCAGTAACGCTGACTGCTGCAGAGCTGAATGCCCAGCCAGCCTCAGCAAGAGGAGTGCGGGTGTTACAGTCAGGTTTCTTTCTGGGGATTTCTGCCGTGCAAATTAAAGGCCACCTCTGTGGAGACGAGGGGAAGCTTAGTGAGAAACCTATCAGTTGATAACAACAGATGCTGAACGGATATTTTTTCCCCTCTTGTCTCACTGGTCAGCTTGCATTTGATGATTCGAGTGGTTCCCGGAATCAGATTCCTGACTTCAGTCTGTGCCCTCCTTTGTCTCAGCCACGGGTTCTGTCTGCAGAGTGCACTTAGCAGCGGTGCAAAGCCACTTGAGGTCATTTATGGCATAAATTTCACTAGATGTGTCTTATTATAGAGCCTGTACTATTAGGAGAAATTCTGCCAAGAAATTCTACTGCATCTTAATTAATTAATATAATCCTATCACATGCATTTTATTAACCACTGTTATGCTTCGGGTTGGGAGTTTGCCAAGTAAAGTCCTGGGTGCCTCTCTCCATGTCTGTATTTTCAAGAGTTGAAGGGACAGCCAGGTGCGGTGGCTCACACCTATAATCCTAGCACTCTGGGAGGCCGAGGCAGGTGGATTGCCTGAATTTAGGAGTTCCAGACCAGCCTAAGCAAGAGTGAGACCCTCATGTCTACTAAAAATAGAAAATAAAAATAGGAAACATAGCCAGGGCTCGGCACTCATAGAACAGTGGTTATGGGCTCAGTGCCTGTGGCTCAAGTAGCTAAGGCACCAGCCACATACACCTAAGGTGGCAGGTTCGAATCCAGCCTGGGCCGCCAAACAACAATGACAACTACAACAAAAAAAATAGCTGGGCATTCTGGTGGGCGCCTATAGTCCCAGCTACCTGGGAGGCTAAGGCAAGTGAATCACTTTAGCCCAAGAGTTGGAGGTTGCTGTGAGCTGTGATGCCACAGCACTCTACCAAGGGTGACACAGTGAGACTCTGTTTCAAAAAAAAAGAAAGAAAGAAAACCTAGTTGAGCTCTGTGGTGGGTACCTATAGTCCCACCTACTTGGGAGGCTGAGGCAAGAGGATCACTTGAGCCCAGGAGTTTGAGGTTGCTGTGAGCTATGACACTACCACACTCTACCAGGGCAACAGAGTGAGACTCTGTCTTAAAAAAAAAAAAAAAGAGTTGAAAGGATTATATTAATATAACTGAATTGAATCATGATTTGCTAATTGATATCAAGCGATTTCAAAGGGCTTAAATTGAGTTATTTTTCAAGTCTTTTCAATTTGAGACTAAGTAAAATATCTCTTATTGTTTTTCTTAAAGACTCTCATTACAATTATGAAACATTCACTTTGTAATTTAATAAATGCCTGATAATGATAATGGTTTATTTTAGAATGAAGACTGTTTTTTTTTTTTTTTGAGACAGAGCCTCAAGCTGTCCCCCTGGGTAGAGTGCCATGGCTTCACTGCTCACAGGAACCTCCAACTCCTGGGCTCAAGCGAGTTTCCTGCCTCAGCCTCCCAAGTAGCTGGGACCACAGGCACCTGCCACAACGCCCTATTTTTTGGTTGCAGCTGTCATTGTCATTTGGCAGGCCTGGGCTGGATTTGAACCCGCCACCTTAAGTGTATGTGGCTGGCACCTTAGCCACTTGAGCCATAGGCGCTGAGCCTGAAGACTGGTTTTTTTAAAAGCAAGATCAGACATCATTAGGTATAAAATCTAAATGATTATGCACTTGGTCAGAGTTCAAGCCAAAGGAAGACTTACACAAGGGATAAAAATCTGGTATTTGGGAGCATAGTTGCAGTTTGTCTACAGATAATCATTAGTTAGGATGGCTAACTGCTTGAACAGATAGCCTCCAAGTATCACTGGTTTGATATGGAGGAAGTTTATTTCTTACTCACATAAAGTCCAGCATGGATGTTCAGAAGCAGTCTGTTCTCAAAGAAGACACTCAAGAATTTAGCCTCCTACCATCTGGCAGCTCCCTGAAGCCACAAAGTTCTGAGGATGAGAGAGAGGCTGGAGAAGTCCACCTGCACATGGACTCAGCTCCTGTCCTGTCAGGGGACAGTTGCTTCTGCTGCAACTTCATCATTAAGAACAAGCTGCCTTCTCAGTGGTGTGCTGAACAGGCTGGTCCCAACTTCTGAGACCCGCTTTTATTTCTTCCCAATTCTGCTTTCAATGATGCCGTCTTGGAGGCTTAAAATAGGCCTTCCTGGGGAGTTCTTTGTCCTTTTTTTTTTTTTTTTTTGGAGACAGATCTAACTCTGTTGCCCAGGCTAGAGTGCCCTGGCATCAGCCTAGCTCACAGCAACCTCAAACTCCTGGGTTCAAGAGATGCTCCTGAGTAGCTGGGACTATAGGTATGTGCCACACCTGGCTAATTTCTAAGTTTTTGTAGCAAGGGCCTCACTCTTGCTCATGCTGGTCTCAAACTCCTGAGGTCAAGGGATCTGTGCTGCCTTGGCCTCCCAGAAAGCTAGGATTACAGGTGTGAGCCACTGTGCCTGGACTCCTTTGTGGGAATATTTTACACTATGGAAACAGGGACATATCACAGATGAAGGCTTTTTCCATCTAGAGAGCCGTGTTACACATTTACCAACACATCAGAGTTGCCTGGTGCCACCTAGACACAGAGGCCTGGGAAAGGAATTCAGCTGGGTGCCCAGAGGGAGGAATGGTTTGGTGACGAAGCCAGCCTCCCTTTGCCACCTGAAGCAAACGAGGAATGCAGATAAGGATAAACAATTTCATTAGGCTTCAGCAATGACCTCCTTATGATTATTCTTTAAAAAGGAACATGATACAGTTTTAGTGGTTTTTTCTTTTTGTCCTTATGTCTCTATTTCATCTATATACTTTAAACTCAGCAGAATCGTTTATGAATTGGCTGACCAAAATGATGATAGTGCTGCTGGAGACGTAAAATGCCACCTGGTCTGGGGCCTTTCCTCAAGGGAAATTCTACTAGTTTTTATTTAAGGTTTCTAATCTCTTCCTCACTCAAAATACTATGTCCTCAAGTCAGGTCCCTTAAGATACAGATGTTTCCTTCCAATCTTTCAAATAAGTTGAAACATGAAATTGAAGTTTCTGTAGGTAAAAAATGGTCAGAGATTAGCAATTTTACTAATTGACTGAACTGTGTTTTTTTAAGTCCCATTTGGGAATTACTTTCATCGTTTGTCTTATTTGATAAGGTTTATTGGATTGACTTAATACGACTGCGTAGTAGCAAACGAAATGACTACAAGTTAAGGATTTGTAGACTCTCCCACCGTTCAAATCTCTAACTTTTTGACACTTCCAAATGAATCGCCTTCATAGTCTGGCAAAAAACCTGTAATGACGCCATTTTTCTTGTTTTAAGAGAAAGCCTACATTTTTGCTGCAAAGGCTTCTGGCCACGTGCAAATCGTCTTCTCCTTCAATTCACAGGCTGCTTTTCTGTGTGGCCCCCCGACCTTTGCCACGGTGACAAAGGGAACGTGTAGAATTCTTGAGAACGGTTACAGAACTTTTTGCAAATCAGTAAGTGATATGTAAAAAGCGTTATCCACCGTGTGGTAGGATGCAAGGAGTGGGTTATTAGCCAAGTGTACAAAAGGCTGCAGACGCTTGCTGGGAAGCCAGTAACACCTACGCTGTCTGGCCCCCAATTCCCTGCCTCTCCTAGTCTCTCCTCTCCCCCCTGGTTTCAGGCCACATTCCCTGGGGTTTTGTGACACACAGTAACCTTGTCCCCAAGGTGACCAGGTGCATTATGCTTATCCTAATCCTTTCCAGGAGAGAGGGCAAGAGAAGACGGCAACATTGTTTTATTTGCTTTTCAGGGGCGGTGGCACAGGGCCAGGGTGCAGGTTGGATGGAAGGTCTTTGGAGGGTGTCAAACCTTTTAAACAAGGACACCTCCTTTTTAGCATGCTAAAATGGGCAGTCACAAAATTTGGTTCTTCCCAAGGCCCCCTGGTTAATTATAGCTGATGAGTCCTGGCCAGGGACAGGAGGAAAGACCCCGGTCCAAGGGCTTCTGACTCCAAGTGTAGGATGCACTCCTGCCGGGTCTTTGCCTCTTCTGGTGTGAAGACATGGAGGCAGGGTGCTAGATTCCATTTGCCACGAGTTGATTCTACATTTACTCTTATCTTTCTCCAAAACTCATCGGGGCAAAACACATTTGAGAGGCGTCGTCCCACAGCGTCTCTGTGTTCTTGGTGGGGACTGTTCTCGTGTCTAATAATGTCCTGCAAATTCTGTATGAGAATTTGCGTTAGTAATTCTAAGGCTTCCCTTTCCTAAATCATAATTTATTTCCCTCACCTTAATTTATTTCACTCAGTTATTATACTCTTCATTCTCTGACTTCAGAATTATTAGTAAGACGTTTTCATCCTTTTTAATCCTGCTTCTTTGTAACTTCTGACAAACTTTAAATCTGTGATCAAAATCTTCTACTGCGGCAGACTATTTGTCTATTTCTCCTTGAAATGTGTCCGTGCCTGTTTTATATACTTTGAAGCTCTTTATTTCTTCATGATGATTTGAATTTATGTTATTTTGAAGTGACTCTAGCTCTGATATTACTTTTGTCTGATATTAATACAGCTATTAAAACTTTTTTTTTTTTGAGACAGAGCCTCAAGCTGTCCCCCTGAGTAGAGTGCTGTGGCATCTCAGCTCACAGCAACCTCCAATTCAAGCAAGTCTTGGGCTTGGCTCAAGCAAGTCTTGCTTGGGCTCAAGCAAGTCTTCTGCCTCTGCCTCCCAAGTAGCTGGGACCACAGGTGCCTGCCACAACGCCCAGCTATTTTTTGGTTGCAGCCGTCATTTTTGTTTGGCAGGCCCGGGCTGGATTCGAACCTGCCACCTTAGGTGTATGTGGCTGGCACTTTAGCCACTTGAGCCACAGGCGCCGAGCCTTGAAGTAATTTCTTTTGCTCTATCTTCCAGCTCACCAGTTCTCTACTGCCAAATATGTGTTTTACGTTTTCACTTTGATTGGGGTGGCCTTTGTTTCTAGAGTTTCAATTTTCCCCTTTCTTTTTTTTTTTTTGAGACAGGAGCCTCAAGCTGTCCCCCTGGGTAGAGTGCCGTGGCATCACAGCTCACAGCACCCTCCAATTCCTGGGCTCAAGCGAGTCTCCTGCCTCAGCCTCCCGAGTAGCTGGGACCACAGGTGCCTGCCACAATGCCCGGCTATTTTTTGGTTGCAGCCATCATTGTTGTTTAGCAGGTCCGGGCTAGATTTGAACCTGCCACCTTAGGTGTATGTGGCTGGCGCCTTAGCCACTTGAGCCACAGGTGCTGAGCCAATTTTCCCCTTTCTTACTATAAACATGCTATGTCACTTTCAATGCTTATTTACAGATAGTTTCAAACTCATCATTTATATAATTCATCCCTGATAATGCTAATATATGAAATTTAGGTGGTCTCTTTTTTCCTACTGATTTCTGTTCACGTTGCTTTGCTTTCTTGTGAGTCCAAGCAGTTTTGCTTACTGGTCATCACCCTTAAGAAAAATTTAGTGAGGTTCCTAGTCCCCGAGATGAATAATGAGCTCTGATTCATAGAGGTTTTGCATTTGTTTTTGCCGGTGCAGAGGCTCATAGTTATGGACGATCTCAACTTGAGAGTCCCCAGTTCACTCAGGCTGTGCCCACTTAGACTACAAACACTCACGAGAGTCCCCAGTTCACTCAGGCTGTGCCCACTTAGAGTACAAACACTCACGAGAGTCCCCGGTTCACTCGGGCTGTGCCCACTTAGACTACAAACACTCACGAGAGTCCCCAGTTCACTCGGGCTGTGCCCACTTAGAGTACAAACACTCACGAGAGTCCCCGGTTCACTCGGGCTGTGCCCACTCAGAGTACAAACACTCACACAAGTCCCCGGTTCACTCGGGCTGTGCCCACTTAGAGTACAAACACTCACGAGAGTCCCCAGTTCACTCAGGCTGTGCCCACTTAGAGTACAAACACTCACGAGAATCCCCGGTTCACTCGGGCTGTGCCCACTTAGAGTACAAACACTCACGAGAGTCCCCGGTTCACTCAGGGTGTGCCCACTTAGACTACAAACACTCACGAGAGTCCCCGGTTCACTCGGGCTGTGCCCACTTAGAGTACAAACACTCACGTGAGTCCCCGGTTCACTCAGGCTGTGCCCACTTAGACTATAAACACTCACGAGAGTCCCCGGTTCACTCGGGCTGTGCCCACTTAGACTACAAACACTCACGAGAGTCCCCGGTTCACTCGGGCTGTGCCCACTTAGAGTACAAACACTCACGAGAGTCCCCGGTTCACTCAGGGTGTGCCCACTTAGAGTACAAACACAAGAGTCCCTGGGTCACTCAGGCTATGCCCACTCAGAGTACAAACACTCATGAGGGCCAGTCTGTGGCCATAATGTCTTAGGGACTCCCCCCCACTTTCTTTTTTTCTTTCTTCTCTTGTTTGTTTGTTTGTTTGTTTTTCCTTGTTCTATTACTTCAAGGAGGTAGATGAGTTTAGTTGTGGCTATCATTTCTTTTATCATGTAGCATTTTGGGGTCCCTTTAGGGAGAGAATGTTACCCCCAGTTTCCTCTCCTTGGGGACCCTGGGCCTTGACTTTGTCCCCTTTACCACATGAGGTTGGAGAGCTCAAGACCAAGTGTCCACTGTCAGTAAAACCCGTTCGTAAAAGGTGGTTCTGTTGCTCAGATACTTCCCTTTGACTTCTAGGTTCAGGCTTTCCCTTCAAAATTCGTCACGACAGGTCCCATTATCTTTTCAATCCTTCTTTGCCTTTACTGAGATGTTAAATACATTTTATTCAATGTTTTTTATTTTAGAGAAAAGGTTGATTCTTATTATCTAGCCCACCAGTAATGTAAACTGAATTCCTGTTTGTGTAGGATGTTTCCAAACACAAACGATCTTTCTGCCGGCCCAGTAGTGGAGGATCTCAGACCCACATGCTGGATCTGGACTTTATCATCATTTCATCCAACAGCTAACCCATTTTCTAAAATTGGCTCCCAGGTGCCCAAACCTCTGTCATTAAAACAAATAAATCAAATTATGAGCTCATCTGCAAGCATTTTCTGGCAGGAAGATACCACCACACAGGCAGCGTTTCTCTGGGAGCTTCACCCTGAAGTGGTGTGGAGCTGGCAGAGAGAGATGGAGGGGCTGGGCTGGGGGGACAGGCGATGTTGTGGTGATAGAGGCAGCTAGATGGAGCCCCAGATATCCAGGAATTAGATCAGGCCAGCTAACTTCAGCTGGAATTGGGGATTCTGGTTTCTGGTCAAGCTAGGCTGAACAAGGAGTGGACTTGAGCTTTTTGCAAATAGCCTGCTTAGTGCTTAGAGAGAACAAATAAGACCTGGTGGGCAACAGGGTGTGGAGGGTGTGGGCATGGTTAAGGGAGCAGAGGATGGGCCTGCAAGGGATATTTGCTAGTAAGGGATGCAGTGGTGTATGCAGGAGTAGAGGGCATAGGCTGGGGACTGTGGGCTTGGTGGGCCAAAGCTCTCTGCCCATATTTCTCTTCTGGTAATTTTTCCCACTTGTCAATAGTTTTTCCTCTCTATCATTTCTGTTCTCTGCCCATTCTCCTTCTCTCTGAGTATCCAAACTTTGGATATTGAAGAGCTAAGTTTTGATGGTGGACGTGAATAATTGTCGTGCTCTGGAATCACGCTTCTCATAGAATATGCAACGTTCTGCTGGGAGGTTGCAGAAGGCCACGCGATATTGGAACACCTTCTCAAGTTTTACTGTGTTTGAAAATTTTGGAAATACAATTTTTTCTTTATTCAAAGAAATTATGCACTTTACTACCCTCTATCTCCCACCCACTTTCTTTTCTTATCATTACGTGCACCTTTCCAGGGAGATTATACCATGAGCAGGGCTTCAAGCACTAAATATATGCAGTTAGCTCCCTGGTTTGCAGCCACAGCTCTGGTACTTTTTTAGAGCCCGAGGTCTTATCCACAATTTACACCTTATGCTTGATGTGTCTAAAACTCAGCTCAGTGTCTTCTTTCCAAAGCATTTGTGTTCCCCTCCTGCATTCCTTCATTTGCTCATTGGAATAGTTCCCAGGCTCCAGGTACTTCACTAGGCACCATAAAGGAATCACAAGCAAGATATAGAGATATAGGCTTGGCACCTGTGGCTCAAGTGGCTAAGGCACCAGCCACATACACCTAAGGTGGTGGGTTTGAATCCAGCCCAGGCCCGCCAAACAACAATGACAGCTGCAACCAAAAAATAGCCAGTGTTGTGGTGGACGCCTGTGGTCCCAGCTACTTGGGAGGCAGAGGCAGGAGACTCACTTGAGCCCAGGAATTGGAGGTTGCTGTGAGCTGTGATGCCATGGTACTCTACCCAGGGGGACAGCTTGAGGCTCTGTCTCAAAAAAAAAAAAAAAAGATATAGGGATATATATATATATACACATACACACACACACACCTGTTTTACCGAGCTCATAGTCTAGTGAAGCATATTCTTTTTATTTTATTTTATTTTATTTTATTTTATTTGAGACAGAGCGTCATACCTTAGGTGTACGTGGCTGGCGCCTTAGCCACTTGAGCCACAGGTGCTGAGCTGTGAAGCATATTCTTAAAAGGAAAATTTCCAGAGACCCAAGATGACAATTAAAAAAATTTTTTTTAACATATATATGTGTGTGTGTATTAATATGTATTGTGAAATATCAAAACTTGGGACAAAGCAAATATTGGTGGGGGGGACAGGAGTAGCTTGTCAATGGTCTGCGTGTTACAGACCCTAAGCATGTGAAGACCAGGAGGAAAACCTCCCACACTGTGAGAGGAAGAATGCTGTCTCCTCTGAACAGTCTTAGTCTATTAGTTGGGTTCTCTACAGAAAAAGAACCAATAGGACACACATATAAATACAGAAAGAGATCTATTTTAAGGAATTGGGTCATGCAATTATGGAGGCCAGAAGTCCAGAATTTGCAGGGTGGGCCAGCAGGCTGGAGACCCAGGGACGTTTGAAAACCATCTTCTGGAAGAATTTCCTCTTCCCTGGGGGGGGGGGGCAGTCATGTTCTATTCACTCCTTAAACCAACAGGATGAGGACAACCCGAGTTACCTATGTATATGTTAATCTCATTCAAAAACATTCTCACAGGCTTGGCGCCTATAGCTCAACCGGCTAAGGCGCCAGCCACATACACGTAAGGTGGTGGGTTCGAATCCCCAGCCCGGACCCGCCAAACAACAATGACGGCTGCAACCAAAAAAATAGCCGGGTGTTGTGGCGGACGCCTGTGGTCCCAGCTACTTGGGAGGCAGAGGCAAGAAACTCGCTTGAGCCCAGGAGTTGGAGGTTGCTGTGAGCTGTAAATGCCACGGCACTCTACCTAGGGGGACAGCTTGAGGCTCTGTCTCAAAAAAACAAACAAACAAACAAAAAAAACATTCTCACAGACATATCCGAAAGAATGTCTGGCACCTGCCTGGGCAGTGTGGCCCAGCCAAGCTGCCACATAAAATTAATCATAATGATGAGGGGAGAACAAAGTCTTTCTAAACTTTCAAGGAAGGCCTCCAAAAGTTTAACTCAGTGCCAATGGCTCTATGAGACACTTAGGATGTTTCTGCAAAATAAGGCATTAAATCGAGTAAGAGAAAACATAGGAAAGGATTCTAACAAGTTTCAGAATAACAGCTCAGCAGCAGACCCAGGGAAAACCTGGGTAAAGTGGAGGATTGAGGTGGCACTACTGAGGGGAGAGGAAGCAGGAGAGAGACTGTCTGATGTTTTCTTGTGATTTTCCTTTGGGAATCTCTCAGGAGGTCGGTACAACACGTGTCTGGAGCCACAGTTCCTGGCCTTCAACTTTAGCTTCGTGACTTTGCAATGGTGATATTGGGCAAACTACTTAATATCCCAGTTCTTCAGATTCTTCACATGCAAAATGGGGGGAATTATAGCCTTATTTGCTTGGGGAGATGGTGGATTCGCTCTGAGACAGTAGGAATGAGCTATGCTATGTTCCAGTAACATAAATCCCCTAAATCAGTCGCTTAAAACCACAAAGATGGCTCGGTGCCTGTGGCTCAAGTGGCTAAGGCGCCAGCCACATACACCTAAGGTGGCAGGTTCGAATCCAGCCTGGGCCCACCAAACAACAATGACGGCTGCAACCAAAATATAGCCC
>CAUYTI010075048.1:0-19207 GCA_963575145.1 Galago senegalensis | reverse complement strand
TGTGGTCCCAGCTACTTGGGAGGCAGAGGCAAGAGACTCGCTTGAGCCCAGGAGTTGGAGGTTGCTGTGAGCTGTAATGCCACAGCACTCTACCAGGGGGACAGCTTGAGGCTCTGTCTCAAAAAAAAAAAAAAAAAGAATTTATAGTTCTTCAATCAGCAGTAGTTGGCATAGTGGCACTTTCAAAGTCCCAGCCACTTGGGAGGCTGAGGGAGGTGAATTGCTTAAATCTGGAGTTTGAGTCCTGGATGGGTGAAATAATGAGACATTATCTCAAAAAAAAAGAAAAAAAAAGAACTGAGACATAGCTGCTCATACACAATGACCCCTTGAAAGGGGCAGTGTCCGTAGAAAGGAAATGTAATGGGAGGAACGTTTGCCGAGGCGTGTGGGCCAGGCCCTGGGAAGCACTGTGAGTGTGAGCTAGTTACATTTTTGTTTTATTCTCCACATGTCTAACTTTCATAATACTGAAGATGACATTGTTATGAGCAGTAATAACATCAGCTAACGTTTATTTATTCATTCACACAACAAATACTTATATAAATGTATTAGGGCTTAACGACCAACTTAAGAAATAGATGCTATACCTATTTTCACTTTAAAGATGCAGAAACAGAATTTATGTAACTTGAGGACAGTCTCACAGGTAATGAAGAGTAGAACCTGAAAAACAAATTCCCTGCTGTTCCATAGAACCACAGTCTTTGGAAAAGAAGGTTCAACAGATGACTGGATTCCCCAAAGGAATAAATGCTCCTTTTGGCACCATGGACACAGGGGGGTCCTATGGTTGCATTTTGTCTTTTGCAGTGGTTTAACCTCTGATTTATCTGCTACATACATCTGAATGCCAATTCAGAGTGGCTTATTAATTTCCTCATGATTTTTGTTTTTGCCACATACTCTCAGAGGACAGCCTGTCCCCTACAAGTCTCTGTCAGCCTCCTGTCCCTTCAGTCATACACACACTCAGTCCTAACGGGAAGTGGAGAGCTTAAGATGCAGCGGCAACTCCACTTCGGGGAGGGCTGGGGATGTTAATGGGGAAGCAGATATTTGCCTATGAAGAGTGATTTATTGGGTGGTGCCTGTGGCTCAAAGGAGTGGGGCGCTGGCCCCATATGCTGGAGGTGGTGGGTTCAAACCCAGTCCCAGCCAGAAACTGCAAAAAAAAAAAAAAAAAAAAGAGTGATTTATCATGATTAAAAGGAATAATTATTTGCCCTTTGGGTCAAGTTGAGGATTTTGAGGGTTTGACTGCTGGAACCGTTAATAAATCAAGCTTGAGAAAAGACTTGTGGATTTTGGTTTGTTGTAACAGGACTTTCCATTGAGATGCCCAGAGGTACCCAGAGGAATTAGATCTAAAGGCATGTTTAGGCCTGTGTGGAAGGCAGTCTAAATTATCCTCCTCGAAAGTCTCTTAGGAAGGCACTGTTTTTGAAAACCAAGGTTCTGTCTCTCAGTGAGTCCAACACCATTAACTTCTCCTGAGTTGGAATTCATTGCAATTTCTTCAGTTGAGCACCAGATGTGGTTTACAGTTGGGTCAGAGTCTAGAGTGACAGTGTAGACAGCTGAATCACATCCCTACATCTCATATCCTCTCCAAGACACATGCTCATCAAGCCGATGGGGGGGGGCAAAATCATTTGCACTATTTGAATTATTTTCCTGCCCACCCCCTCCTCATGGTTTTGGCCAGTGGATGTATCTGCACTGGTACAGATTTGCAAAAGTCAAGCTCACTATGGCACAGCTGTTCTCTAGTGAGATACTACGTACCAAGAAGCCATGACTTTTCAAAGTTAGAAAGCACTTTGGTGGCACATCTGAAAACTCTCTCCTATAAGCCATGATGACAGCTGGAATTAATTAACTTCTATTAATAGTTCAAATTCAACCTTGGATTAGATCATGTGATCAAAGCAGGTCTAGGAGTTAAAATGTAACATTGTATCACTTGACATAGGTATTTATCTTTCTGTAAAGCTTTTTTTTTGAGATAAGAGTTTCACTTTATTGTAGAGTGCCATTGAGTCACAGCTCACAGCAACCTCAATCTCTTGGGCTTGTTGTAACCTTGCCCATTCCCATGCCCCCCTCCCCCCCAGGATGGCATAGAACATGCTTCCTAGGCCCCTTCCTTCCCCCTTGGGTTGCCAGGAACAGACTTCAGAACAAGAACCCAAACTGTAACCATTGTTACCCACACTGTAACTATTGCTATCTGAACTGTAACCATTGCTACCGTAATCACTGCCACCCAAGCTGTAACCATTGATACCTAAACTGTAAACCCAAACTGCAACCCTGCCAATGGAACCCTGCCAATGGCAATGTTCTTCGTACACAGAAAACAGTATAAAAGACAAAAATCCCTGCACTTCAGGGCCACTTATCTTAGGACAATGGCCCCCTGCACAGGTGCAAATAAATCACCAATAATTTGCATTAGTGTGGGTCCAAGACCATTTTATACCAAGTCCTTTAAGTTTTTTCAGGCTCAAGTGATTATCTTGCCTCACCCTCCCCAGTAGCTGTGACTGCCAGTGCTCACCACAATACCTGGCTCGTTTTTCTATTCTTTGGAGACTGGGTCTCACTTTTGCTCAGGCTGGTGTCAAGCTCCTGAGCTCAAGCAATCCACACTCCCCGGCCTCTTTGGCAAAGCTCTCAACGGCTCTGCTCTTAGTAATATCATTTTTAAGTTATAGAAGAAGTTGTGTTGCGTGCAGGCTTTTTCAGTGAGAAGTGGGTTTTCCTGATGTTTGCCTGCTAGTTGTAAAGGGGCCCCAAATGGCCTGTTTAGAGGGGAGAGTTTGGAGCTCCAGGAGATCACAGGGTTTTGAAAAGAAAGTGGGTTGTGTACACAACAGTCTGCATACCTGAGCACAGGCTGGTGGGGGCTGCATGGGAGCCTCCTAATTAACTCCACACAAATAGCTCTCACCTGCCTTCAGGCTCCCAAGGCCTTTGCCATCTCCCAAACGCACAACCCTGCTCTTCTCTCCCCAGGGGACAGCTTGAGAGCCGATTTGCATTCAGAGAGGAGAAAGAGAACTGCTAGGAGCTGTCCTCTGAAGCCCTAACCCACAGAGAGCCCTGCTCTGCTGTTTTTCTCCTGACTGGTTCCTTTTTCTGCTTTAATGACCAGGGTTACCTTTTGGACCAGCTATTTCCTAATGCTGCCTGTAAGTGAGACTCAAATAGTAAAATACACATAACTGGCCATTTCACCAAGTCATCATTTATGAATATAGCTCGATTAATTTGTTTAGTCAGATGTAGAGGGGCAATAAAAAGTGATTGACTAAAAACAATTAAAACAGTAAAAGTAAATTGTTTGTGTCCATTAAAACCTGCTGAAGCCGTCAGTTGGAAATCGTGGGCCTCAAAGTGAAGATTAAAACTATTGATTTTCCCCCATATGTTTGTGAATATCAGAGTTCTAATTTGTTTTGTTTTTGCCGGCTGAAAACCCCTGAGGTCAAAATGAAGGTAGGCCTTCAATAAGCTCTTTTGGTGAAGTTCATAAAGATTTGGAAAGACAAATATGATAAGAAATGGCCTCGGTATTTTAGGGAAGAATTATGGGTCTGATTGGTACCCGGGCTGTACTGCTGCATGCTAATACTTTGTAATTTATTGCATTTTGAGGGTAGAAATGGAAAATCAACTGCAGAATATATGATATTCATAGGGTTGAATTTTTAGGGCTTTGCCTTAATTTATGTGAGTGAGCTAGATATTTTTTTATTATTGTCATTTTATTTTTTTATGTGCTACACTAAATCTTGCATTCCACGAACTATTATTTTTTAGTGTTCAATTAAAATACCGACATAAAAAGAATTTTACGTGGACAGATCTTGACTCACAATAAGGAAACTTGGGGGGAAAACCCTCTGGATCAGATGAGGAGGTTTTCAATCATGAGATAGAATGGAATTAAACCTCAGCAGGTTGTAAAAACAGTGTAACATGTTTGGAGTTTCAAGCATTAGGCTATCAATCATCATATCAAGTTGAGCATGAGTTAATATTAAGTTTATGTCATTAGTAAATCATACATTGAGAATGCAAACTGTTATACTTAGTAATTAAGAGAACGATCAATAAACAAGTCTGAGTTTCTTTTAATCTTTAAATAGAAGCCAGGCATGAGTGTGTTTTTGTTTTTATTTAAATTTCAGATTAATATGAGGGTGCAAATGTTTAGGTCATATTGCTTTCGTTTCTAAGGTAAAGTTCAAGTTGTAGTTGAGCTCTTGATCCTCACATTATGCACATTAGGTGAAAACGTCAGTCATGAGTTTTTGAAGGCGGCCTTCAAAGTTATACGCTAGGCCATCTGAATATGGTGTTTAAAAAGCTATCGTGATTGTGGCATTATCTGTATTTGCCTTTACACACTGACTTTTAAGGAAAAATGGATTCTGGGAGGAGTTCAAACAAATAGCACATTTTTCCTCTCATGGGGAGTTTTTGGTTCGTTCCCTACCACAAGGAGTTTTCAAAAGGGAATATAGTGATAGATCATTGTCAAACGAAATAACAGTGAACAGAAAGAGGCTGTAAAAAAGAAAGGATGTTTATTTGGGAATAGAGCATATTCAGGGAATTAAAGGAAGACAAAAGTTTCTAAAGGAAAAAATGAGTAGGGCTACATAATGGTTTGAAATAATTACCCTCAGCTACAAAGAGCCATACCAAAGGTGATGCCAGTCTGAGGTTGGACAGGCCATTGCTTGGTTGATGTCCTCTCAGAAGTTATTTTTTGTGTAAGGTTGCAATAGTCTTTGTGATTTTTGCAGAGTCTTTTTCATTGTCAGGCAGATAAGTGTGAGAATCCTCTTTTCCTGGTCTCTGGCTGTTTTTTCTTTTTTGAGACAGGGTCTTACTCTGTTGCCCAGGATAGAGTAGTGGCCTCAGCCTAGCTCACAGCAACCTCAACCTCCTAGGCTCAAGTGATCCTCCTGCCTCAGCCTCCTGAGTAGCTGGCTCTACAGGTACTTGCCACAACAACCAGTTAGTTTTTCTATTTTTAGTAGAGGTGGAGTCTCACTCTTGCTCAGGCTGGTCTGGAATTCCCGATTTCAAGGTATCCTCCTGCCTGGGCCTCCCAGAGTGCTGGGATGACAAGCGTCAGCCACTGTGCCTGGCCCTCTGGCCTATTTGTTTGTTAAGGTTTCTTTATTGTCAGTGACTCCATTTTGACTCTGACAACTTTCACACTATTCATGGTGTATTTACACTGAGGCTTCTGAGTGCTGCTTACATCAGTGACTCTCAAATATTAGTGAGCAGGGGAGTCACAGACCTCTAGAGATTCTGGTGCAGGGTGGCAGTTTAGTATATGAATGTGCATTTTGAAAATGTGTTGCACGACCAGGCATGGTGGCTCATGCCTGTAATCCTAGCACTCTAGTAGACCAAGGCAGGTGGATTTCTTGAGCCCAGGAGTTTGAGATCAGCCTGAGGAAGAGTGACACTCCGTCTCCAAAAATAGCTGGGTGATGTGGTGGGCGCCTGTAGTCCCAGCTACTCAGGAGGCTGAGGCAAGAGGATCACTTGAGTCCAAGAGTCTGAGGTTGCAGGGAGCTATGATACCTTGGCATTCAATCCAGGGCAACAAAGTGAGACTCTTTCTCAAAAAGAAAAGAAAGAAAAGGAAAAAGAAAATATGCTGCCGGTGGTTCTGTTGGGAAGCTGTAGGACAGCGGTTCTCAGCCTTTGAATTGAGACCCAAAGGAGCTGTATTAAAGGGCTGCAGCATTAGGAAGGTCGAGAATCACTGCTGTAGGACCTCACATGCTCCAAAGCCATGATGTTTAAATCTCCAGGGGTCAGAAAGCCTTTTGGGAATCTGCTCTAAACAGTAGAGATCCTTTTCATTTCTTTTCTTTTTTTAAATTTTTACATTTTTTTGTTTTAATGGGGATGGGTAAGCAGTTTCACCTGGAAGAAGAATTTTACAAAGAAACAACACAAGGGTTTCATTTGGTTCTCATGGGGCCTCTTCTCGGGAACTTGAGCATTCACGGGGCCTGTGAATTGAAGGTGTTGGGGCTTACTTGGCAGTCGCTGGCCTGTGTTCAGTTGTAAGTGATGCCATGTCGGCAGGCTGCTATGTTATAGTTAACCCTTCTTACTATGCAGGTTACTTAGTTGGCCATAAATTTGAAATTATTTATAAGAACTAAATCCTGTACAATTTAAGCTGGGGAGTGGAGAACGGGGTGCCCTGCGATGGTGGTGTTAACACCTACCCCTAACAAGGAGAGTACACCCGGAGAAACAACCCAGCAGAGGTGACAAATGAGAACACTGGGCTGTCCTCATGGAGTCGCTGGGCGTCTCTGGACTAAGAACAGGAAGACTCAAAGTGAACGTTTGCTGTAGGTCAAACACAAACTCTGTAGCATTTAACATTTAACGTAATCCCTTTTTGAAAACAAAAGTAAGAGTGAATTTAAATTTAGTAGACAATTCAATCTCATGGGTCAAAACTTTAAAATTATAAACGAAAAACCTCTTATCCCAGGCTTCGAGTTTGTTGTGTAACTTAGGAGGGATTTTATGCAAATGTAACAAATATAACACGTATATATGATTCTTTTTATTTTCACATAAATGGTAGCATACTAAATATGCTGATTTTGTAAGTTTTAAAATAGATGTTTGTATTCCTTTCTAGGACAGAATTTAGGAAGGGAATGTGATAATGCCTGCGTCAATTTTATTGCTTTTTCCCTCATACTGAACACTGTGCATGATCCCAAACAGACGTGTATAAACATCAGCTCTTTCCACAAAGGCTCACTCTTTCTTTTGGGAGCCATGCTCTGGGATAAGGCCGGAGATGCTGGATTGGGTAACTTGTTGCATTTTAAGTACCTATGAAAAACTCAACAGTGGAGAAGAATTATAAGAATAAAAGTGAGAGAGGGGATCAACTTGGTACAAAGTCCCCCTCAAACTGGTGCTTCTGCTTTTCTGGTGCTAAGGCCAGCCCAGGGGCGGAGGTGGTTTTATGGGTAGCCAACAGCGTCCTACACTGGGCATTGGATAGGAACCAGGGCTGAGGACTGTGACGTGTCATTTTGTTTTTCTCATTTAGAAAATGCCATTTTTGTGGTTCACAAACCTGCTGATCATCAGGAATACACAGGCCTTTCAAATAAACGTGAATTCCCAGGCGAGACTCTGCTCTCGAAGTTCTTCGTCATCCTGGCAGGGGGGTCTAGGAAAATACATTGTCAACCAGCTTCCCAGGTGATTTTGACACGGGGGGTCCCTGGCCTAGAGGGTGGCAAGAACCAGGGGCTCTCTGGAGCCTTGCCTAACTCTAAATTGGAGAAATTATATCTCTGTACAAACCCGTCTCACCTAAACTCCTAAGAGTTAATGTAGATTTGACTACTCACCTTCAGGCAGAGTCTACAATGGAATATGTATTGTCATCTGTCTTAGACTAAACAGAACTCCCCGGTCCATGAACCACAAGGCCCAAACATTCCCACCAATTAACGGTGCCAGCTGTGGTTCAGACACCTCTCCTGTTCTCATTAGGGAGAGGCCTAGTCCAAATAAACCACTTATAAACACCTTGCAAACACACACATATATTTGTGTGTGTAATACATTAGGAGACAAGGTTTACTTCTTCCCAGCTTCAGCCCACTAGTCCCTCTGTCTCTAGGGAGCAGCTCTCTTAACATAAACATCGTTTCCCTTTGATTTCAGGTGTAATCGTTAAATGGTCTGGTGTTTATGATAGTGTGTCTTGAGACTGTCTTTGTCAGGATCACCTGGGGAGCTGGTTAAGCCATGCGGGTTTCTGCGCCTTGCTGCAGTCTCTGAATCAGAGTGACAGATGATAGGGCTGTGGCATCTGAATCTTGACATGTTCCCCAAATGACTCTTGCACTGTTCACGCCCACATGCCCGCTGATGGCCTACACGTGTGTTTGGTCTTGTCCTCCCTGTGTTAAGCTAGTGAATGGAGGCTAGTCTGAAACTTAGCTTTCTGGTCATTTTAGTCAAGAGCTCCTTCCAAACCACACCAACTGCTATTTCTTCTCTATGGCTTGGTCAGTCTTCTAGCACAATACTCCTCAGCATAAATTGAAGCAATTCACCGTGCATTTGAATCCCCTGGGGGAAACTTGATAAAATGCAGTTCCTGGCTTAGTAGGCCCGGGACTCTGCATTCCCACTAGGCTTCCTTGTGATGCTGCCAGTCTGGGGGCCACACTTCGAGTCTCTCTGTTTAGCAGGCAGACTTCTGACTCTGGCGAGCACAGCCTCCCTAAGACTGTCCCATGCAGCTGAGTATCGTAGTACTAGACTCGGACTCCCTGTGGTTTTACTCTTTCAGTAAGCAGAGGAAGCCTGAGTCTCGTGGGAGGGGCCCTGGCTCTGTCCCCATCCCCCTATATTGCCAAAGGGACTATTTATTGATCTGGTGCAATGGAGATAATATTGACTTGGGAACCAGGGGCGTTTCAGGGGGAGCCTCAGGAGAGCAGAGCCCTTCTTTGCTTTAGTTTATTTTGTAATTAAGGGGAAAAGAGCCCCCGCTAAAACGTTGCTTGAGGGCCTGGGCTTTTAGATTTATGACAGGAGCAGCCTATGAATCAAGCCACCGACTGTGAAGCTGTCCACTCTGATATCATCATTTCTCTTTCTCTGTGGCTTTATGCAAATGCTTTCTCTTCACCCAGTGTTACTTTTAATGGGAATGGCAGACTGAGTCCATGTCCTAAGCCAGGATGTGTCTGGGTGCTTGTGCCCCTGCTTGCCGCCGCAGCCTGTGGAATGGAGGTGAAATCTGCTTTCTCAGAGCCTATTTGAAGGGCATGGACTTGGAGGTTCCTGTAGGTGTGAAGGCTGTTGGTGGAAGAGAAAAATGTGCACGCTCTATTGTGTGGGAACTCAGTTTGAGAACACTTTCCAGATGAACGTGGTTAGTGACTCTGGGCCCAGTGAGGCATCTTTATGTTTTTTATTTTTATTTATGTTTTGGAGATAGAGTCTTACTCTGTTGCCCTGGCTAGAGTGTTGTGGCATCAGCCTCACTCACAGCAACCTCAAACTCCTGGGCTGAAGCAATCCTCCTGCTTCAGCCTCTGGAATAGCTGGGACCATAGGTGCCTGCCACCATGCTCTCCTAATTTTTAGTAGAAATAGGGTCTCACTCTTGCTCAGGCTGGTCTCAGACTCCTGAGCTCAAGGGATCCTCCTGCATCAGCCTCCCAGAGTGCTAGGATTATAGGCATGAGCCACTGCACATGGTCTGAAGCATCTTTATTATCTAGGGCTCTGTGTGAATACAGGGACTTCCCCCCAGACCACTCCAGATGTGGGAATCTGGATCCCTGGCCTCTGTTCCTATGGCCTCTGGACTTTCCTTTCCTGTCATGGTTTCTGGCAGCACCTGATGCCAGGTGTGTGTGTGAGATGTCATACACATGCTTGGATGGAGGGTCATTGTAATCCAGCCTGTTCCCAGTTCCCATGCTCCTCCCAGGGTGGCAGAGAAAGTGATTCTCAGCCCATTCCCAGCCCCCCTCCTTCCCTCTAGGGTTGCCAAGAACAGAATTCAGAACAAGAACCCAAACTGTAACTATTGCTATCTGAGCTGTAACCATTGCTACAGTAACCACTGCCACCCAAGCTGTAACCATTGATACCTAAACTGTAAACCCAAACTATAACCCTGCTGACAGCACCCTGCCAACAGCCATGTTCCTTGTACACAGGAAAAGGTATAAAAGAGAAAAACCCCTGCACTTCAGGGCTGCTCGTCTTAGGACAACGACCCCCTGCGCAGGCGCAAATAAATCACCAATTATTTACATCAGGGTGGGTCTGAGTTTATTTTTCCAGGTCTCGTAGGTTATTTCATCACGTACTGGGGACAAACACACTTCTTCTGTAGTTTAATGGGTACTGTCTTAAGTATAATGGAAGATGAAACTTTAAAAAAACCCATAGGACTTTTGACTTAATTTAGAAAGAAAGCTTTGTTCCAATCAGCAGAAAAATCTATTAAGGACAAAATGATGATTATGTATATTTTTATCAATTCTGTTGATGGATAGTGCAAACTTCATAGCCACATTGTCCTCACATTTCTTATAAGTTAAACATATGACTGTTATAGGGACTATTGGATATTATCTCAATATCTTTATCCCTTAGCAAGAATCTTTCAGGATGGACGTGGTGGCTCATGCCTGTGGTCCCAGTACTGTGGGAGGCTGAGGTGGGTGGATCACCTGAGTTCAGCCAAGTTTGAGACTAGTGGAAGACCAGCATGAGGCAGAGTGAGCCAGAGTGAGACCCCATCTCTACAAAAAAAAAAGGAAGCCAGATGTTGTGGTGAGCACCTGTAATCCCAGCTACATAGGGGGCAAGAGGGCAAGAGAATCACTAAAGGAAGAAAGAAAAAAAAAATAAAAAGCAAAACAAAACTTCAAACTAAGATAAAGGGAAAGCCAGCGGAAATTGAAAACAAAAATAAAAAAAAAGAGACTCTTTTGGTTTTAGCTGGACACAAGGTCACCAAGAATGAAGGTTATATTTTTCAGTCTGTCTTACAGCTAGGCATGGTTGTGTGATGGGTGTAAATGTGGGATTTTCAGGAACTGACATCTTACTCTCTTCCTGCTTCCAGCTGATGAAGTATGGATATGATGACTGGAGTTCAGCAGCCTTTTTGTGCTGTGAGGAAGGTAATACAGCAAGATAGAGGGGTCTTGAGTACTTCACTGAAGCTACATTATGAGTCCTGCACTTCCCAGCTTTGGCTTTAATTTATGTGAGGTAAGCCACTATTATTTTGAATTTACTATCACTGTCAGCTGAATACAATCCTCCCTAAGACAAGGACAGAAGAATCATTCTTAGAAAGGTCCTCTTTAAGACCATTCTTAGCATAAATACTATGATTAAAGTTATAGGTGAAGGTGTGTTGTGATGAGATTTTTGGATAAAGCAATCTGGTATAATCATTAAGAAGCAGGTTGGCTCCAAGTTGTCATGGGTCTTTGGCCTAGCTCCTTAAGCTGTTTAAATTTTAGTCTATCTGTAAAATGGGAATGATAATACAGTGCCTGGTACTTGTTGCTTCTTTTCTTGGTACTTTTGAGTTAGTGAAATTTTACAGAACTCTCTAAAGGCCTTTTAGTAGACACATGACTCTAAGGCAGGTTCCTGTACAAAGAAATTTCAGTTCAGTAAAATCTCTTGTGCAGTTTTTTCTTTCTTTTTAGAAATCAGCAAAATCAAATAATCATAGATGGATACCTAGTTTAATATATGTAAAATTATTGGTTCCTTTGTGTGGTTTTTTAGTTTAATTACAAAGTTTACTTTTACCATCTCAATGACAATTCATTTGACCTTCTTAATTGGCCACTTCCCAGTACCAGGCATTTTACTAAGTCCTGGGAACAACAACCACCACCCCCCCAAAAGGGTTAAGACATAATTGTGTTATTACACAATTTATAGCAATTTGGTACAGGCCTTTCTACGTACAAAACAATTCTATGATAGGCAAATAATATATTCTGTGGGGATAGAACTTTGGAGATTCCGACATGGTAATTATATTGATCAGCCTCTATTATAGACATAAGTATAGGTAAACTTTTTCCAAGTAAGCTGGGGGCATTGGATGAGCAATCCAGATGTCAGTTGCCTGCTCCTTGGAGATCTGACTAAGCTTCATCTGGCCTCTTAATGTCTTGGCCTTCAGAGAGTCCAGAGATTTACTCCCTCTTCCCTGGAATTCTAAAACTTCCTGAACCTTCTGTTCTTATTGCTTCCCTCTGTTCTACATTCCTTTTTCCCAAGTGCACTGCTTTGGTTTATTTTTGTAGAGATGGCCTGTAGGGCTGTCCAGACTTTTTTTCCTGCTGGAAAAAAGAAGTGTTGGAAGAAGAAGTGTTGTCTTGGGCTGTACATTAAACACACGAACACTAACAAAAGCTGATGAACAGCAACAACACAAAAAGTCCGCACATAATTTTCATGATATCCAACACCATGATAAGAGAAAGAGGCACACTCGGCACCAAGGTGCCAGCCACATACACCTAGGGTGGCGGGTTCAAATCCAGCCTGGGCCCGCCAAACAACAATGACGGCTGCAACCAAAAAACAGCCAGGTGTTGTGGAGGGCACCTGTGGTCCCAGGTTCTTGGGAGGCTGAGGTCGGAGACTCGCTTGAGCCCAGGAGTTGGAGGTTGCTGTGAGCTGTGATGCTACGGCACTCTACCCCGGGGGACAGCTGGAGGCTCTGTCTCAGAAAAAAAAAAAAAAAGAGAAAGAGGCAGGAATCTGCATACAGCTTGCAGGCTGCAGGCTGGACATGCCTGGAAGAGAAACAATAGATATCTCCATTTCGTGTATTTAACCATTAAGTATCTGTGTTCATTCAGCAAATAGGCAAGGACTGCC
Organism: Galago senegalensis; assembly: GCA_963575145.1. Lineage (NCBI taxonomy): Eukaryota > Metazoa > Chordata > Mammalia > Primates > Galagidae > Galago > Galago senegalensis. The sequence goes on along the minus strand of CAUYTI010075048.1, from coordinate 6,727 downwards.
AAAACACCCAAATCTGTACCATTTAGTGGTCAAAACTTCTGAGAAAGGCAGTAAGGCGTGTAAAAATGATTTGCCAAACACGGCGCAGGACAGGGAGGGTTGAATGCAGCCTGGAGCCTGTGCGCTGTTGTTTCCTGCTTTGGTTTCACTGTAAGGAATTTGAAGGCAGCGACTGACGGCTACTTCTCAGATTCACACACAGTTCTCAGGCTGGTGTTTTATGCACATTCCCTCCAGAGCGTAAACCATCCGTGGTGCGCAGCTGGGATTCCCAGAGCACATGGCTTGCAATGGGCTGTGCCTAAGTCAGCAAACCACACAAAGGACCCGAGTTCTCTCCAGGAGCCTAAGCGGCTCGGAGTCCCCGTAGAGAACTTGCCCTGACTGTTAAGGGCGGCACTTTTATTTGCTTCCTCTTTCTTTGCCTTCTCGGTTTTATTGTACCTAATAAAACGGAGTGGTTATTTTACTATTGAATAATTTCTAAGATCAAAGGAAGTTAAGTAGTCATTTCTGCTCTTATTAATTAGTCTTTTCTTCCTCAAATTAGTTTTCCGTTGATGTTCTCAACAGATAAATGGCATGTCATTTATTCCTCTCCATGAAGGCCATGTAAAGTCTTAGTGGATTTAGCCCTTGATTTATTCCAGAATTTTAAATAAAGAAAATGAGAATGTAAGCTAGAGCTAGATATGTTCAAAAAGGCATATTAAGCTGCTTTCTCCTCTCTGAGTCTCCTCTTTCTTGACAGAGCACAGATCACAGGCACTTCAAAATCGTATGTTGCCTGGATAGCACTTAGAGGAGTTACCTGTAGTTTGTAGCTGGGGGGCTGTGGAGGTGTTGGGGGGTGGTCGTGGTGACAGAGGAGAATCCTGGCCAGGGAGGAAAACAATAAAATCTAATGTTGCGGTAATGCTTTATTTTCATAAATAATGCTTTATGCAGGACTTTTTCTCAGTATTAAAATTCGGAATTTGGTTTGTTTCATTATTAACGAAGTACCTATTTCCTTGGAAACAAAGTCTCTGTGGAATTCCATAGAAATGTCATAGTACTGAGCGGCACTGAGATATTCATTGATCCCAGTTCTGATGGGAACTACAGAATGACACCATCACATGGAATCATTTGAGCAGCTATATGCAATTCTAAGCATAGCTACAGGTGGCGCTACGCTGGGCACACTCAGTGATGCAGGAACCAATGTCATCTCTTGAACAAATGTTCCAGAAGAGGCATGTGTTGCTTTGCTTTCCAAGAAACCAGCTGTGGGGCAGGCCCGTCTATCAAACGGATGGTGGTTTGCGTGGCTTTTTAATCCTATTAGGTTGCCTGCCAATGAGAAATGAAAAGGTCTGGAAATACCTTGAAAATGAGTAAATAAACCTCTCAGGTCAGGATGGAAACTTGGTGCACCATGTATGGTACATGAAAGTCTTCTCGGAATGTCTGGACTTAGGTGTTTCTGCAGTTAAAACACCACTTGAAAAAAATCGAGACCATTCAATGATATCAACAAGCAAATATTTGCAGGAAAACAGCAACAGACCATATCTCAAGCACTTGAAAGGATGTTTGGCTGATGTTGTCTTCCCAGAAGCTAAAGGCTTTGAGCCAACCTGGGCAAAACCTCCCAGTTTGAGACATCAACTCCTCTTGGAAAATGTTCACAGCAACAAATATGTCCAGAACCTTATTTTCTCTTTGATTTTTTTTTTTAACTGCAGTTTTGACTAATGACAAACATATTGGTGTTTGGCTTGTGAGGTGTGGTGCTTTACTGTTCTTTCTTGGGGAAGGCTCAACCATGGCAGCAAACAAAATCTAATTAGTCCTTTTGAAGCTTACCTCCTCCTGCCCTTTTCCTTCCAAGCCCCTCTCTTTGTTGTTTAATATTAAGTGTGTGGTCTTCTGGTGTGTGAAAATTTCCTTTTTCGTTATTTACCGACTTTAAAGCATGCTGCAGGCCATGCATACGGAAATATTTAGGGGAAGTGTAATCATGCCTGCAATCTACTTTGAAATACATAAAAAAGAGGGGTGGTGACTGAATAGAAGGACGGATAGATATACGATAAAGCAAGAATAATAAAATATTAATTATGGAATCTATATAGCAGGCATGTAGATATCCCCTGTAAAATTTAACTTTAATGCATGCAGGGGATTTTTGTAGATATTGGGAGAGAAAAAGGGCAGGTTTCTCTCATGTCGATTCTCATTTATACAAAAGCAAGGCTCTAGAAATAAAATAACTCTTAGAAAAATCTTGGCTCTTCCCCTAAGCAGCCTGAGGTGATCTGTGAAAATGGTTCGCTATTCACTTGACCCAGAAAACCCTGCAAAGCCATGCAAGTCAAGAGGCTCAAATCTTCGTGTTCACTTTAAGAACACATGTGAAACTGCCCAGGCCATCAGGGGTATGCATATATACAAAGCCACCAAGTATCTGAAGGATGTCACATAAAAGAAACAATGTGTACCATTCCAACGTTACAATGGTGGAGTTGGTAGGTGTGCCTAGACCAAACAGTGGGGCTGCGCACAGGGTTGGAGGCCCAAAAAGAGTGCTGAATTTTTCCTGCATATGCTTAAAAATGCAGAGAGTAATGCTGAACTTAAGAGTTTAGATGTAGATTCTCTGGTCATTGAGCATATCCAAGTGAACAAATCACCCAAGATGCGTCGCCGAACTTACAGAGTCCCTGGTCGCATTAACCCATGCGTGAGCTCCCCCTGCCACATTGAGATGATCCTTACTGAAAAGGAACAGATTGTCCCAAACCAGAAGAAGAGGTAGCACAGAAGAAAAAGATATCCCAGAAGAAACTGAAGGAACAAAAGCTTATGGAACAGGAATAAATGCAACATAAAATAAAGCAAATAACAGTAAAAAAAATCTTGATTTGCTGGCAAACTCATGGGGTTTGAGAAATTCTCAGTCAACATAAGTTTGTTGTTTTTCTCTGTTTTTTAATGTATATATTTATAAATTAACTCTAAAAAGCTTTGCTTTGTCCCAAAATGTAAGAATTACAATCATGTGTAATTTCAAAAATGAAACCCCTCTGAGTGTCCCTTTCTTCTCATGATTCCTTTTCTCTTTTTTTGCAGTTTTTGGCCAGGGCTGGATTTGAACCCACCACCTCTGGCATATGGGGCTGTGCCCTACTCCTTGAGCCACAGGTGCCGCCCTGATTCCTTTTCTTTTCTCCTTGTAACCAACTCTCTCTGCAGACTGTCTCCAGGAGCCCAGGTAACACTTTGCTTTTCAGTGGGATCATTCTCTGCTTGTATTGTCACAACATCTTTCCATGATATACAAGTGAATCTACCACTTGTTTCTTCTTGAAGATCCATAGTACTTGAGTTGTGTGAATATGCTGCAACTTATGTAACCAGTCTTTGTTGACATATAGTCATGTGCCTTGTAATGATGTTTGGGTCAGTGACAAACTGCATATACAAGGGAGGATTATAATGTTGTATTTTTGCTGTATCTTTTACATGTTTAGACATGCAAATACTTACCATTGTGTTACAACTGCCTACAGTAGATAGTACAGTAACAGCCTGTGCAGGGCTGTCACCTGCAAGCGATATGCTATCCCACAGAGCCCAGTTGTATAGCAAGCTATTCCCCAGGCGTGTGTCAGTATACTCTGTGGCAGGGGTCCTCAAACATTTTAAACAGGGGGCCAGTTCACTATCCCTCAGACCATTGGAGGGCTGGACTGTAGGCCCTGGAACAAGTCGGCTGCTAAGCAGGACAGGCAGTGGTGGCAAAAACACTTGGTGGGCTGGATAAATGTCCTCGGTGGGCTGCATGTGGCCCACGGGCCATAGTTTGAGGACACCTGCTCTGTGGTTTTCACACACCGACAAAATCACCTACAGATGGGTTTCTCAGAATGCCTTGCTTTCATCCTGTCATTATTAGTCTCCTAGAACTACCATAACAAAATACCACAGACTGGGTGGCTTAAGCAAAAGACATTTATTTTCTTGTAGTCCTGGAGACTGGAAGTCCATGATCAAGCTGCCAGAAAATTTGGTTTCAGGTAAGAGCTCTCTTCCTGGATTGTAGACAAGCTACTTTTTTGTCGTGACCTCACACGGCCTTTACCCTGTGCTTGCTTGTGCAGAGATCTCTGGAGTTTCTTCTTCTAATAAGAACACTACTCATATAGGATTAAGGCCCCACCTTTAATCACTAAGTCATTAAGGAAAAGACTAGGGAAGTTTCACTGGCACCTTTTAAAAATTTAACTCGAATTCACTTGCATGATTTTCCTTCACATCCTATTGGTCAGGAAGTCACATGACCATACATAGCTGCAAGGGAGTCTGGGTAATAAAGTTTTTGGGCAGGTGAACTAAAACTAATAAAGAAAAGAGGTGAGAATGGATTTTGAACAGGTAGCTACTCTGCCACAGGGAACAACACTTTTAGTGCTTAAATCCTACTTTTTAAATATTTTATTTTAGAACTAAAAAGAAATGATAGCAAATGTTACTTTCCTGTGTGCCTTTAAATTATAGAGAGAGGAGAAAATTTTACCTATAAACTAGAAATAGTTTTCTTAAAAACTTAAAGAATATTCCACTTCAATGTGTAGATTTTACGTCTCAAATTAAGAGAAAAGTGGCTAGATGTAGAAAATAAAGAAAAATCAGTAATTTACATGGTGGTAATCACCAGAAGAATTAGAAATAATATGGTTTAAAATGGTTGCCTCTGGGGGTGAACAAGATGTGACATAAAAATTTACTTTTATTGTATGCCCTTCTGTACTATTACTTTTTAAAATATATGCCTCAACTATTTTTAAGAATTATTTTTTATTAAATCATAACTTTGTACATTGATGCATTTATGGGATTCATGGTACTGCTTTGATATACAATGTGAAATGCTTACATTGAACTAAGTAACACATTCATCACAATTATACTCATTTCTTAATAGTTTTGAAATGTACAATTGCATCATGCGTATTAGGTGAGGTCCCCCTGAACAAATTAAAATATTTAAAGAATAGACTTTCATAAAAATAAAGACTGAAAGTCTAAATTGAAATGAAGCAATGGGCTTGGTGCCTATAGCTCAGCAGCTAGGGGGCCAGCCACATACACCAGAGCTGGTGGATTCCATCCCAGCCTGGGCCTGCCAAACAAAGATAACTACAACCAAAAAATAGCCAGGTGTTGTGGCGGGTACCTGTAGTCCCAGCTACTCAGGAGGCTGAGGCAAGAGAATCACTTGAACTCAAGAGTTTGAGGTTTCTGTGAGCTGTGATGCCAAAGTACTCTACTCAGGGTGACAGTGATACTCTGTCTCAAAATAAAAATAATAAAAACAAACAATAATGGCTGCAACCAAAAAACAGCTGGGCATTGTGGCGAGCACCTGTGGTCCCAGCTACTTGGGAGGCTGAGGCAGGAGACTCGCTTGAGCCCAGGAGTTGGAGGTTGCCATGAGCAGTGAAGCCATGGCACTCTACCCAGGGGTACAGCTGGAGGCTCTGTCTCAAAAAAAAAAGAATAGACCAACTAACATTACATCCATCGTCCCTATGGTAGGTCTTTTATTAAATGCCTTGGTTTTTACAGTGGTCTATATCCTCTCATTTCTTATAATCAAAGCAAAGATATAAAAACAAAGTAAAAAAATGTAACTTTTGAATCTACCATTTTATTTATTTTAAATTCTGTACTCATTGCTTCATTTATTTTAGTTTGATCAGGTCCCAATAGTGTATTTTGGATGATGCTTCAATTGCCCGGGGTGTCCTCTTCATAAAATGTTCGCCCAGGCCGATTTCTTCAAGTGTTTTCCCTACACTTTCTTCTAGTACTTTTTTTTTTTTTGAGACAGAGCCTCAAGCTGTCCCCCTGGGTAGAGTGCCATGGCCCTACAGCTCACAGCAACCTCCAACTCCTGGGCTCAAGCGAGTCTCCTGCCTCCGCCTCCCAGGTAGCTGGGACCACAGGCGCCTGCCACAACGCCTGGCCATTTTTTTTTTTTTTTTGGTTGCAGCCGTCATTGTTGTTTGGCGGGTCCAGGCTGGGGATTCGAACCCGCCACCTTAGGTGTACGTGGCTGGCGCCCTAGCTGGTTGAGTTATAGGCGCCGAGCCTCTTCTAGTATTTTTATGGTTTCATGTCTTAAGTTTAAATCTTTAATCCAGTGAGAGTCTAACTTAGTTAATGGTGAAAGGTGTGGGTCCAGTTTCAGTCTTCTACAGGTTGCCAGCCAGTTCTCCCAGCACCATTTATTAAATAGGGAATCTTTTCCCCACTCGATGTTTTTCTTGGCTTGTCAAAGATCAGGTACCGGTAAGTAGTTGGTTTCATCTGTTGGCTCTCTATTCTGTTCCACACATCTATCTCTCTATTTTGTGCCAGTACCATGCTGTTTTGATCACTATGGATTAGTAGTATAGTCTGAGGTCTGGTAGCGTGATTACTCCTGCTTTGCTTTTATTCCTAAGTAATGTCTTGGCTATTCGAGGTTTTTTCGGATTCCATATAAAATGAAGTATTATTTTTTCAAGATCTTTAAAATATGACAGTGGAGCTTTATATACAAAGGCTACAGATTTATGAGTGTTGATTTTGTAACCTGAGACGCTGCTGTATTCCTTGATCACTTCTAGGAGTTTGGTAGTAGAATCCCTGGTGTTTTCCAGATATACTATCATATCATCTGCGAAAAGTGAAA